>JAPVRG010015472.1:0-11499 GCA_029783565.1 Rhagoletis cerasi
AATATATGTGACCCGGCCTATGAAAAGGTGGCTTATGACTCAAAAAAGAAATTGCGAGAAACAGCTGTTAAAGATAAACAATGCATTTCATCAGTTTCTTAGTAGTTTTTCTTTTGCATTATGAACAGTCATGCCCAAAAGGCAACAAAAAAGGGCAAAAGGGCATAAATGAGATAAGCGTTCAATCCTGTTTTTAAATTTTTCAATTCCATTTATCATCTTGATTCTGGATTTTCAATAAAATTCTGTTTTTATTTCATTTGTGCTCTTCTTTCTCTACATTTTTAGTACACTTCTAAGCAAGTTAGGACTTTCTAGTTTTCACCACGTGAAAGAGCGTCTCAAAAAAACTATCGAAACCAAAAAAAAAGTGGAAACATTTTTTTTGAGTCATAAGCCACCTTTTCATAGGCCGGGTCACATATAGTAAAATTTCACGAACAATTTTTTTTTTTGCTGAAGCGGATCTTTTATTTACTCTTATTTTGAAGAAGGTTCCTGTAAGTTCATTGGTCGAATGACTTGGATGATTTTTTTTCTTCGGCGACCTTAGTGAAAATCAACATATTTGTGCAACATTTCAACTCTCTAACTACAACTTCTATTAAACTTGCATGGATATTTTTCAAAATAAACGTTAAAAAGACGTAATGTGGTAAAAGTCCTACGAAAAAATTTTAAATTACATAAAAAATAATAATATAAATTAGAAAATAAACAAAATATAATAATACGTTAACCAGCTGACAAAGCCCGTGGCTAGGCTTTCAAAAACTCAAAACATTTTGTTTACTGAAGCTAGTAAATGTTGCATATTCTGTTTGCTACTCGTGCCAAATAAGTATAGAAATTCCTAACCGCTAAACACCCATTAATTACTGTTGATCTGAAGTAGTTATTTCATTTCCTTTTTGTAGGTATATAAAAGTTTATGCACAAAGAAAGTGACTTCAATTTCATATCACGCAGAATTTATGTGAATTTTCTCTATGCCTATGTTTGCTTGTTATTTTGGGTTTTTTTCATTGTGGCACAGAAAAAACTGATTTCTATGTAGGAAAGTAAAAGTGCAATTAAAATGCTGATTTTGCAGTGAAATTGCGTATTTAAGTAAAGCAACATAGAAATTGTTTTTGCGCTACAATTGCGCGTTTTCGATAGACAATTTTTATTATTTGCCTTTTCATGTTAACTGTAGCAAAAATTTCGCATACATACTTGTGCTGGTATTTAAAAATTGTATGGCAAATGAAATATGTACGTCATTAAATCTTATCGCATTTTGCACTCAAATAATTTCTTCAAGTTCACTGCCTAAGTATTTTGTTGGCATTCGATTCTGCTTCCTACTTGCAGGTGGCGCCGCGAGTCACAGGTGCTCACACAGCTGCAGGGCTTAGCTACACGCCTCCAATTGCAGACACCGCCGCCTAGTGTGCCAATGGTCAAGGCTGATTCGCGTCGTTCTAGTAAACGACGACAGAGCGGCGCTTTCGAGAATGGCGGCTATGAGGTGAGCGAACCAACAACGAAGATCAATATGTGCGGCCCACAAGCGCAAGGCCTAAATGCTATGTACAACAACAATCCGCTATTTGGCTCACAAAATGAATTCAATGCTGCAATTTTCACGCCACAATACATGCAACAGTTCAATGGCCATGGCGGTTATGGCAACGGCGGTGTGCAAATGCGCAACGGTAAGCAGCTAAGATTAATGAGCGCCGTTATTAAAAGTGATTAACAAAATGTGCTCACCTTTTTTCTTTTCTTTAGGTCATCGCGCGCAATCATTGATGGATCTGCGTTGTACACTTCCCGGCATGTATAATCCACGCTACGTGCTCGATACGGAAGACAAAAATGGCAAATACTTCAATATAACCATCGATGATTTGAAGCACAGCATACAGGACTCGAATAAGCATCAGCCGCCACCTTCGATAATTGGTTCGGTTAATGATCCGATTTATTGCTCTATCGAGCCAAAGCAGCCCACACCGCCACAACTGCGCCACCGGTCACCGGAGAAGTTACCGCAATCGGCAACAACAACAACAACAACAAAGTTGGCGCGCAATTGCATATCGCTGGAGAATTTGGATGGCATTGCGAAGGTGCAAAACGAATTGGCTGCGTATGGCAACAATCTGCTGCAGAACTATACACAGCAACAGCAATACTACTTGGCGATGCTGAGCGACTATTTGAATCCGGTGCATGGCAGTAGCATCTATCGACGGCCGTCGAGTGGCTCGGCTGTGGGTCCGTTTACGGGCACGGTTTTGGCGCAGCCACTGCCGCGTAGGAACTCGCAACACCTGCAATACTATGGTGGCTTCGATTATGCGAACTACACGAATCCCTACATAACGGCGAATAGCAAATTGTCGCTGGGCAATGAGTCCGATGACTATCGCAAGTATCGCGATGTGGCGCTGTAGGCGGGAATAGGCAACGTCGAGATGTGGCGAAAAAGTCGGGTGCATAGAAAATAGTTATGTAGGTTATGTAAAGCTAAGGTGCTAGAGAAAAAGTCAATAATAATTTTAGGTTAGGAATTTAGGTTAATTTTAATGCGAATATTTTTAGGACAATGTTATAGAAATGATAAGTACTGATCGAGATAAAAAAATGCAACAAATTTATATATATATATATATATTTAGGTTGAAATAAAATTTAAAAACGTAAAAGGAAAAACATAAATAAAACAAAATAAACATAAATTCTAATAAAGTAAAAATACATATAAAAAATAATGGTAAATAAAATATGTAAGCATAAGGTAAAATAAAATAAAATAAAATAAAATAAAATAAAACAAAAAATTAAATTAAAATAAAATAACACAAATTTAAATGAAATAAAATAAAACAAAATTAAATAAAATAAAAAGAAAAAATAAAAAAAAAATAAAATGAGAAGTTATAAAATAAAATGAGACAAAATAAAATAAAATCAAATCAAATAAAACAGTATAAAATAAAATTATCATTGAAACAAACAATTTGTACACATAAAATAATGAAACTGAGTAAAATGACACAAATGAAGAAAAAAGATGTATGGTCTTATTCATAAAAAATAAATTAGATTTAAAGAGCTCTATAAAGCAGGGACCGATGATAACAGTTATTGATGAAAACTGTCATAGAAAATTTCACTATGAAGGAAGTGTTCTAGAACTAAGTGCAATATACCAATAGATTTCTTTTTGCACCGAGAATCAAATTTGACAATAAATTTTTTTCTCTAATTTTTATGCAAAATTGAAAAAATAAGAGTTATTTTTGATTTGCATTTTATATATCAAAATTAAAAATTATCTTTGATTTTTAATCAAATAATCTAGAAGTAACAGTTATTTTTGATTTTTATAGTATGTGTCTCAGATAACAGATATTGAAGACTTTTATTTATAAAAGTCATCAATACAAATCAGTCAGTGACTTTTACTTATAAAAGTCGTCAATATAAATCAGTCAGTGACTTTTATTTTTTAAGTCATACTTATAGAAGTCATATCAGTCAGCATAAGTCGCTTTTAGCCCTTAATGTTCCATTTACTACGGGTTACATATATAAATGACTTTTATAAGTATGTCTTAAAAATTAAAAGTCAGTTACTGATATTAATAACTTTTATAGGTAAAAGTCACCGACGGATTTTTATTGATGACTTTTATAAGTAAAAGTCTTTAATAACTGTTATCTAAGACATATAATATAAAAATCAAAAATAACTGTTATTTTTAGATTATTTAAATAAAAATCAAACATAATTGTTACTTTTGATTTATAAAGTAAAAATCAGATATAATTAAATAAAAGTCCAAAAATAAGTGTTAAAGAGCGATTTTAATAATAAAAGTTGTAACTGTTACGGTCCCTGTTATAAAGTGACATTTTCATACAAATTTTCGATTTATGAAGCATTTACAGTCTTCTATAATTTTTATGAATTTGGGCGTTAAATTATAAAAATGTTATAATAAAGTGAAAATATAATGCTTCAAAAACTAAAATTTCGTTGGTTAAATGGCCACATATTTACTACATTTTATAAGATAAATATTTTTCTATGCCACAAACTAAAGACATATTAAAAATTATAATATATAACATCAATACTCGATATACAATATGACATTAAGTAAAGATTACCGAAAGTAACGCTAGCAATAACGACAACCAAAGAGCAAGCTAACTCAAAAATAACGGAAACAGTAAGATGAATGCTGCGATATTCATTATTACATTTATTAAAATATTGCATTTAGGTGCATGCATAAATAATAATAAATAGGTTAAAAAATTAGAATAAAACTGCAGAAAAATGCATTCTACTCAAATTCACAAAAACGTCAAATCTTCTTGTTTGCCACTACACTCCTTTGCCGGTTTGGGCCGAGATCAAAAAACTTCTCCGCTTGTTTCTCTTAATTTGTTCATCCCAATTGCAAACAGGTTCTTTTCAATTCGGTCCTTCTACAGGCCTATTCTACTTGTTACCGAACATTTTGTCACCGTGGAATTTTGTTACCGAAAGTTAGCACCATTGCTTGCAACCGCGATTCTAGGTACATTGGTAACAATTTAATCCATTCAGCAATTCAGCTATGAAGTTTTGTGGAAATTCTGGTGTAGCATACTTCGCGGCGCAATATTTTATTACCTGCTTATGAGATGGTAACAAAATTTACCGAGCTTAGAATACGAAATAGGAACAAAATTTACTGAAAGCTAAATTTTGATACCAGGGTAAATTTTATTACCACTGTAGAATGGACCCGCTAGTGGATGACCTTGCTTTTGTCTTTCGCCCATGGATGCCGGGTGTTTGGACGCGATTGCTAACACCAGGCGCCTGAATGCATGCTATGTTGTGCTGCATGTGCAAACATTTCCTTCATTATATTTATGAAGTTTTCGCACATGAACTTCTCAATTGCCATGTAATACAACTTTCTTAAGCCATAATTTGATGACAGTTTAAAGTATGCTCGGCCTAGTCTGATGCATCCTCCGGACAAAGCTTCCGGGGTTTTGATTGATTGATTGATGATTACCATTGGCCACAGTGGCTACCCACCATTTTTCCTTGAATAGTTTTTTTTTTTAATAAATACATACATGCAAACATACTGGTCTCCCCTCTCACTGAGTTATTCACCGGGTATAAGGAGACTTTCACCGGATCATCATCATTCATGCACTTTTAACTATGCGCATGTTCGTAAAAAGCTCGTACAGTTCGTCGTACCGTCTTCTTCGGTACTCATCGCCCACCCGAACAGCGTCAGAATAGCTCTCTCGAAAGCCTCCAAAAACATTCTCAGCTTTGTAGAGAGATTTGTAGACCGTAATGTTTGTTCGTCGCGAGGGGGATCTGGTTTTCAATTGCCACCTGAAACCAAAGTAGCACCAGCTGGCAAGAGTTAATCTTCGCTTGATCTTCTGACTGACATTATAATTGGTGTTGAAGCTGGATCCTAGATAGACAAAGTCCTTCTTATTTTTCTTATTTGGCGCTGTAACCGTCTAAGCGATTTTGGCAGATTTCAACAAAGCGCGCCAGTCGTTTCTCTTCTGTGCCAACTGACGTCAATTGGGAATGCTCATAAAGTCCTTCACTACTTCGAAATTGTAACAGCCAACAGTGACCAGCAGCAGTGGGATTCTGACAATCGCTACGCTAAATTTTCATCGCCAAATTTCTCTAAATGAAAAGCAGATGGGCCTGAAAGTATACAACATACAAAATTAATAGCTGCAATGTGCAATCAGCTAAATCTGGCAGTACGATGGACATATGACTAGATTTTGCATGTTGTTAGGCGCGCCTACTATTCTTTTAGAGATTATTAGCGACCAAAATTAGCGATAGCTAATGTTGGAATCCGGGTGCCGGTGATGGTAACTCCGCCCAACCACAAACCCCTCACCGAATCTGTGCGCCGTCTCGGTCCGGATATTCCAGGTGCTTACCTGTAAATCGTCGTCCTTGCTCCGTTTGCTATGGCCATCAACGTTTGGCGAGGTTATTTTCAGAGGCCTAGTGAATATTTTCATTACTTTTGAGCATGTGTGGCATATAACCCATAAAACCCCCTAACAGAACTTATTTTTTTATAGTATGCAGACCTGTACTTACATACTTACAATCAATTATAAAAAATTTCGTCAATTTTATTTTATTGAATCTTTTATTTCACTTTAATTCATTTTATTTTTTAATTTAATACAATAAAAATAAATGTAAATTTTAATACTCAATTATTCAATATTTAGTATACGCGTATGTACATATGTATTTAAGTAATAAAACAAATTGTTCGAGTGTATGATTTTAATATACAAAATAAAACTACAAACCAACTTTTATTCAACGAAAATTCAATAGAAATGTTTAACTTTGTGTTCGCTAATTAAATACAACTTGAATAATAATTGTTTTTAATAAGTTTAATGCACTTTTGTGGTTGTTATTTTTTTAGTGTAGGTTAATGGAAATTCATTAATGGAAGGCCAATTACACGCATCGCTGTGAATCTTAAGGATTCAACAAATCTGCCAAGGGGTTATCGGCTAAATTCACTGGATTTTCAGCTGTCGATGTAACTTTTGCTGGTTTTTGTGTCGGCAATTGCGTTTTTGTGGCAGCTGTTACCTTGCTGCTTTTGATGGTACCTGTGAAAACGAAAATTGGTTGAATAA
Organism: Rhagoletis cerasi; assembly: GCA_029783565.1. Classification (NCBI taxonomy): domain Eukaryota; kingdom Metazoa; phylum Arthropoda; class Insecta; order Diptera; family Tephritidae; genus Rhagoletis; species Rhagoletis cerasi. The sequence continues at coordinate 6,721 of JAPVRG010015472.1, forward strand.
ATATGAAAAGACGCAACTAAGAAAGTATGAAATTACTCTACCTTGTTTTGTCTTACTCTTCCCACCACCAAACAGGTCATCCTCGTCACTTTCGATATCACTAAATAGGCCGCCACCGCCCTGCGTTGCTGGCTTCACTGTGCTACTTGCGCTTGCAGCTTTCAATGTTGTTGTTGTTGTTTTCTTTTTGCTCTTCAGATTTGACAAGAAGTTATCGTCTTCATCATCGCTGCTGAAAATCGAGTCTAATTTACCGCCTACTGCAGTTGCAGTTGTAGCTTTTGGTGCAGCACTAGCACTGTTAACTGACGCTGTTGTTGTTGTTGTTTTTATTGTTGATGCTGTGAAAGGTTTCGTGGTTTTCGTTGTTGTTGTTGTTGCTTTGGCTGCTGATTTACTGCTTTTGAAGAGATCTTCATCGGAATCTTCACTTGGAGGTGTGCCAAAAAGAGATTTTGTGTCTTTCGTTGTGGCTGTTATGTTACTCGGTTTTGTTGTGGTTGTTGTTCTTGTACCGCTGTCTGCTGTATTAAACCGATATGCTGCGCCCATAGGTGCGGCATGCGCGCCGCCCTTAAATAGATCATCTGCATCATCATCGCTGTCTTTGGTGAAATCTTTTGCGTACGTTTTTCGCTTTTCGACTGCTGCTTGAACTGGGCGCGCTTGCTCAACAGCCTTTTCGGTAGTTCTTTGGTGGGCTATGAGATTTGTTGCGTTGATATTAGCATTTTGCGCTGGAATATTGCTCGATGCGCGACTGCTGCTGTCTGTCTGTCTGCTAAAGAGGGAATCGTTTTCGTCGTCCAAATCTTCGAAAAAATTTGCATGTGGTGCGCTGACGACGCTAGCGCTCTGCTGGAATGCACTGGACGTTGTAATTTGATCAGTTTTTGGTTGGCTGGGGAGTGTTTGCATTGAACTTGCAATAGTTTGTTCTTTTTGCAGATGCTGCAGGCTGTTGTTGGGCGCATTTGTCTGCGGTAAAGCATCATCATCGTCTTTGAGGTCCGCTTGCTCGGCAAGCAAAGATTTGCGATAATTTTCTTGGCGCGCGCTACGCGTTGATGGTCGTCTGCCGACTGGCGCACGAACGCGTGTCTTACACACACTTTGCAATATATTTTCACTTGCCGCTGGCTCAGAGGAAGTAGCTAAAAGCGAGGAATAAGCGCGCGGAAGTTCTTTCCTCGTTTCAGTTTGTGGTTTTGGGATTGCAACTGTAGTGTCGAGGGCTTTGTCTACCTCTGGAGTAGTTGGCGATTTTTTGAAGCTTGGTCTGCCACCCCCACCAGGCAACAGTGCCTGCACATTTATTTTGATATTTGGTATTTGCAATTTGCCTGCTGGGCTCCGCATTTTTCCCGCTGCAGAGAAAGATTCTGTATCTTGCTTTTGTACTGCCTGATCAATTACATCCTTTGATGGCACAATGGGGTTCTTTGACGCCAGGTTTACATTTTTCTGCTTCTCGCTTCCGAAATTATCATTTGTTGCAGCTGATATTTGGTTAGCAGAATCCATGTTATTTCGCTCCTCGTCTATCTTATTTGCTTGTGGCACCGCCGGACCTAATCTTTCTACGATATCGAAATGCTCTCTATCCAGTGGCGGCTCATCATCGAACATGGCAGGTGTTGGCGTTTGTTTTTCCTTTATCTGCTGCACTGCCTCCAAAGTTTCGGAAAAATCATCATAGAAAATGCTATGCAAGCGTTGGTTGGGTACAGCACTTTCAACTGAATATCGCGTGGTTGCAGCAAAGCTAAAGTCTTCGCCATCATCGTCTGGCGGAATTTCACTAAACAAACGTAAGCCACCGTAATCGCTGCTGCTTGGCTGTTGTTTGTTATTCAAATCTTTTTGGCTTTGGGTTGCAGCCGTTGATGTTGATGCTGTCGCAGCACTTGGCGTGGCGGGTAAGGCAGGTTCATAGAAATCACTTTCGAAGTCGAGTGTTAATTTCGAGACAGATAAAGGTTGCGTATTACTGCTGAGCGTTGTAAAGAAGTCATCATCATCAGGTGGTTCATCAAGAAAAATGCTGGGATACTCAATATTGTGCGCATCAGTGCGTGTTGATAGCGTAGGTTGCGTCTCTATACCAGCAGCAGCATTTGTTGATTGCAGCGCTGGCTCCGGCACGGGCTCTAATGTTGTAATTTTCTCGGGCATCGCTAAATCAGACTCGAATTCTAAGTGATTCCTCGTCACCTCGGCGACAGAGTTGTTCGCTTCATGCTCTATAGATTTTTCACTGCTTGCTGTTCGTCTTGTTTTAGCACTTTGGACGCCAACTGGCTTGCTGTCAAATTCCTGTCCCATCTTCGCTGCTAAATTTGCATCCTTTGATATTTGCTCCACAGTCACAGATGTATTACTAGCATTCTCATTAAGAGCTCCGTTACTTTGTGCTGCATTAAGTGGTGCTGCAGCATCCGTGCTTGCTGATTCGTCTGCTGCAGAGGGTATAACCTTCCGGGTTTCAGATCTTGCCTCATTTATGCTTTTGCGACTATCTTTGGCGATCTCTTTGCCGCTTTTAAACAAAACGGATTCCTCATTCTCTACCTCATCTTCAAATAGCGGCGTTCTTTGGTACACATCTTCTACGGATTTGAGATTATCTGTTAATCTTGCTGGATGAGCTGGCGATTGGTTTTCTGTCTCCTGCTCCAATGAAGTCTGGATACCTTTTAGATTTTTATCAAGTACTGGGTTTGTATTTGGCTTCACGCCGAATAAATCATCGGCATCATTATCGAAATCATCAGTGAACAGTGATGTGCTTTTAAATACGTTTTCTGTGGGTAGCGCTTTGGCGTTTAGATTGTCTACTTTGGGAGATTCAACTATTTTTGTCGAGTCGTTGCTAGAAGCGACTTCACTTTCAGTTTTTGAATCTTCTTTCGCTAAACGATTGCTAAATAATTCATCCTCTTCAAATGCATTTTCAAACAATGAGGTTTTTTGCTGTATAACCTCTTTAGAATTCAAGTTTGAGGGTTCTGCGTTGTTAGTCACCTTTTCCAACGGCTTATTACCTAAAGTTTCAGTTGATTGTTGACTTTTGGGTTGCTTCGTGAATAAATCATCCAAATCATCATTGTCTTCATCACCAAAAAGATCATCCCCGAACACCGTTTTACTTGATTTAATTGCTGTCGATTCTAGTAACTGAAATAAATACTTTTGTATTTAGTTATATTGCTTAATTAATTTTAATTTCCTTGCTTACCTGTGATTTGACACCCCCTTTGGGCGAAGTCAGTGATGGATTTTCTTCAATTGTATCATCAAAATCAGCAAATAGGTCAACTCTTGGTAGCGCCGTAGCATCCTTTTGTTTGCCTGAGCTACTCGTATCTTCTTTTATTCCCCCGCTAGTGGTCGACTTGTTTGTTTGCGGCTTTTGAAGTGTTGAAATAGATGGAGCATCATTATCTGCAGGTGGTGTATCATCGAAAAGCTTGCTTGCGAACCTTGCAGACTGCGTTGTTTCTCCACTATCATCATCGAAGAGCAGAGTTTTACCTGCGCTTCTCTGCCCCAAACTTGATTTTTTTGAGCCAAACACATTTAAAAAATCATCATCATCCTCATCATCATCAAACAAAGATTTCGCTGTTATACTTGGCTTAGTTGTTTTTTGCACAACATCAGCTCCTTTCTTTTCATTTATAAGAGCTGGAGAGAAGAGTGAGTCATTGGGCGGACTGTTTTCAGGGCTATCGAAAAGATTGACTGGCTTTCGTTGTTTAACTTCAGTTGGTTTTTCAATATTCCTCCTTAGAATTGGTTGGCTTCCTACTGGCTTTTCATTATTCAACGAATCGGCAAACAAATCTACCGCGGCTGCTCCAGCTGCTTGTTTCGCTGTTACAACAGCTTCATTTTTCGTTGGCAGATTTCTGACCGCTGGCACTGGCATTGGCGCTGGCTGATCAGCCTTAATTTGTGGCTTCTCTACGACATCCGTCATGAAGGAATTGAAATCATCATCATCGAACAAATTTACAGGCTTCACTTTACCCTGATCGGCCGCTGATCTTTGGGGTATAGTATCGCTTGTGCGATTGCTGCTTTGCTTCGTTGTTGCTGCCTCATGGAAAATATCTGTAGGTGGAGTTGCGTCGAAGAAAGGTGGCAACATCGATGGAACAGGAACCCGCACCTGCACCACATTTCGTTGATTTCGCAATATAGATGCAGCATATTGCTGTTGTTGTGGTGATGAAGAGGCAGATGTGCTTGTAGCTGGTGTATCATGCCGCAAGGTAGCAAACAAATCATGTTCGCCCGTTTGACGCGTTGGTGGATTGGTTGCAGCACTTCGAGATGTCGTAGAACAGGTGTCACTGTCCTCGTTGCTGGGAAAGTGTTGTGTAACGGGTATGCGCTTGTTGTGCGCAGGAGCAGTTGTTGTTGTCGGCAATGCGGGTACATTTTGAGCTACCACATGCGTTGGATATTTATGTTCAATTGGTATGGAGGTACTTGAGGCCCATTCTGAGAGATTCGCAGTATTACTCTCGTATGACTCGTTATCAGCAGCTGACGACCTGGAGGATTCAGAGAATGCATCAGATGCTTCATCGCCCGAGTATTCGTTGGAGCCATCACACAGGCCCACATGCCAATGCTCTTTCCATAGTTTACTGCCGTAAATATGCGGCAGCAGGGCGTCATTGTAGGGATTTTTCGGTTGATAAATGCAGCTGAAAGTGGAGATGAGGTATTTTTGAGCGGCTTTCTTTAAGTAAAATAAATATGTTTCAA
>JAPVRG010015588.1:0-13741 GCA_029783565.1 Rhagoletis cerasi
TTCTGTAAAAGTTTCGGATCGAGTTTCTAGTTTTGCGAAAGTTGTGCCACCCTGTGCCAGAATTTTCGAATGTCAAACGTCAAAATACGTAGAAGGAAAACAAATAAACAACTCATTTAAATTAAACAATTGTTATTAATTTTATCAACCAACAAAAAATGGATTCTGTTGCATTGTGGATGAATGAATTTGACATTCGAATTCGAGTTACATAGTTACCAGTTTTCGATTTTCGAATATAGTATTCGAAATTAGAATTGCAAATGCGAAAATAGATTTACCAAGTACAAAAAATCCGAATTCGAGCAAATTTATTTTCGAATCGAGATATAGAATAGGGCCCCTGCTATATACAGCTCACTGCACTGCAATCGACCAAGACGATAATGCCTCAAATATGTATGCATATTCATAGTTCCCACTACAGTCGGGTCTACGTAACCGGAACGACCCAGATTCATATCTGGCCAAGGACTGTCACTCCCTCATCATTCCCCAAAAACTCTTTGGGGAATTTGCATGCGATTACAACAACAACAACAACATAATGCCTCAAAGCAAAAGGAACCGGCCGACGTAGAGCTGGTATCTTAGTACAATTAGCCGAATCCATACGAAGGAAGATCCTACTGTTTGCGCCAATTACCGCGAGATAAATCCTTCTCAACAATGCTAATAAGGTCCTATCGACGATACTGTGTGAAAGATTGAAAAACTTTACAAACCGATTGATTGGACTTTATCCGTATAGCTTCGGACCTGGCAAATGCATCAAATACCAGATTTTTACAGTGCGTCAAATGCTGGAATATACTCTCAATGAGGAAATCGTCACATACCAACTCATTGTTAATTTTAAAGTAGATTTTGATAGTACTAATGTACATAAATCTGCCCAAGGAGTATAACATGTACGTCACTGGCCTAAAGGCCGGGGCCCTTAGCGTAGCATTTTCCAGTTGAGAGGAGGCAAAAGAGGTTGGTCTAGCGGTGAAAATTACCTTTTATCAACACACAAGGTGCTTTCGCATATTGGTCCTTAGGTTAATTGTTATATACTCGAGGATGAACAAATAACGGAACACCGCCAAGGAGAGAGAAAGTTAGCGAAGTTAATAAGTAAGTTGCCAAATAAGAAGAAGAATGTTTGCCTGCTTCATAAAACTAACCTACTTTCAAAGCTCAACGAACTCTTTCATTGGTCGATCGCAACATAAATGGCGGTGTAGTCATAGATTAGCCAAATTTTCGTATATTTTTCAGCAAATAGACATACAGATTTGGGCAAGAAAGCTCTTTTATACCAAATGCGCCTAAATTAGTACAAAGTTCTGTTAACCATACATATTATAAAACAAGAAAACAAACAGGAAAAATGTTGTAGATGTATGTATGTATTTTGTATGTATATATATGTGTATATCTCTGCGTTATAAATATTTAGATACATCTGCCGAAAGTGGGTGGTTGTACTGGGTAGATAAGCAGAATCTATGAAGGTGCTCGGTTAACTACCAAAATTGGTGAATGATTTTACACATTGCGTGGATGTTGGCAGAGTTTAGGGCGCCGACGTAGAGCTGAGATGGCGGAGGCTGTCGCGACCACCAGACATGTGTCCACTGCAAACAAATTTTTGTTGATAATTTTAATTTTTATGTACATATGTATATGTGCATATACATATATGCTATTTAAGTGCTAAATAATGCTCGCCTGCCAAAAAGCTTTACATTTGGACAATATTCGCACGTACATGATATCATCAACAGTCAGTAAAACGACTATGAGTTGAAGCAAGCGTGCATGCAGTAGATTTACTTTTATTTTTTTATTTATTATTAATTGGTTTTTTTTTTGTTCGTTTATTTCTTAAGCAACCACGCATGCGTGGGTTAATTTTCGCTCATTTGACTACACATTGAGGATGTGGTGTCATCATCATGAGCAACATCATCTGCTTCAGCATCAGCATTTTGTGGTGCCAGCGTGCGCGAGCGCTGATATGAAATCTAAAACGTAGAAACATATTGAAATCTGCACGCCTACAGCGATTGCTGCAGCAAATAATTATACAAATCAAAATGTTTATTGGAAAGTGTTCAGCAGCAGCAGCAGGCGAAACTTGAAAGAATTTCACAAAGAAATATGTAGCGCAAAATTGTCGATGCTGCGTCATAGCCTTCTGTAGCGTGCCATGCCAATGTCAAGAAGGTGTCATTGTGGTTGCCACCATCAGAGCCACCGCCAGCGCAGCCGCCACGGCGATAAATGGCAGCCGAAACATGAATACTATGTACATGCAAACACTAGCATGTGAATGCTTGCCAAATTCCCTACCGCCGAGCTGCGCGCCTCCTAGTCCTCGTCGCCGCATTGCGGACAGGATCAAATGTGAAAATTGTCGCACGTGCGATGACCACAAATAGAACATGTAAAACAGTGGTAGCTGTAGGCGAAAGAATTGAAATACAAATAAAAGCTTGGCTAGCAGCAAACAAGCGCAATAACAACAACAACGCCAGTTGCCAAAGTGGCTAGTGGATTGCGCGCCGCAAAATAACAATGCATGTGTCTCGTAGCGGCGTAGCGCGCGAAAAGGATGCCGCCAAAAGGTGTTAAATTGAATTTACGAAGGATTGCAGCAACGGCTTGTCGCAGTTTGTCTGCCGGGCTGCCACAAGCAGCCTGCTACTTGTAAATCTGCGTAGCTTTGGCCAAAAGTGCCACAAGAGCAACACGAACAACAACACAACATTAACAACAGGAACAGCAGCAGCAACAACCATATTCACATGGCATTACCTACAATTGTATTCTTAGCGATCGCTTCTTACGCGAGTGAGGTGTTGAAGGATGCGCGCGCGCGCGCTCACCCGCTTTGTTTGTGATGTAGTGCATTTTTGTTGTTGTATCCGTAGCTTTGCTCTTTGATTTGATTGCAATGGCGTTCGATCGGGCGCGCGCGCGCTCTTCCGCTGATCGTTGCTTTCCGATAAGACCCAAACATTGTGTCGCTAACACAAATAATCGCGTTCTAACAAATGATTTGGTCTCTGTGGAGCAAACAAACAAAAGCGTAAACGTATGTAGACTCTCCCCCCAATGTTAAAACGAATAACACGATCATACATAGCGCACACGGCGGACGAAAAGATCGGCCTGTCGGTTGGTTGGTCGGTTGGTTGGTCGGTCGAGTGGTCGAACAGTTGGTCAATCGGTGGGTCTGTTGTTCGGTCATTGCAATAGCGCGCCGCCAACAAGTCGTTGGAGCCGGTGCGGAGCCGCCAGCCGCCTGCCGAAAGCTGCGCTGCTGCCTCTTTTGTTCCTTCATTTCTTCCTTTTATCGCCGCTGAGGTTATTGTTGCAACTGTCGCAGCTGAAGTAGTTGCTCTTGCAGCTTCTGCTCAACAGCGTTTCTTATTAAATACAAGAAAGCGCATCACATGTACGTACATAGCACATATCCACACACATGCACGCATACATACACTCAGAATGTGTGGATCGCCTGTGCGGCCTGCGGTGATGCGTATATTCCCATTCTAGACGCTGCAACACGTAGGACAGGAGCTGCCTCTGGCTCTCCATAAGACTGTCAAGTTAATGGTGAAGTTTGCAATGGAAATTCAAAGTGACGCACGCTTAACTATCAATATATCTACCAATATAATGCAAGCACTTTTATATGTGCATATGTATGTGCGTATGTCGGTGAGTATGGATGTATGATAATTTATACGTGTATACATTTGCTTGTATCTGCATATAAATCTACCACGCGTCTAACTACTTAACATTGAAGATTGGCTGCCTGGGAATATTTTGATTTCTATCCATGTATGTAAGTTCATATGTGTATGTATGTGTTTATGTGGATATGTAATGATCGTTTGTCTTTGCTTGCAACTACATAGGTACATAACTATTGATTCGTCTTGAAAAATTATCATTTGTATTTTTATGTTATTCGCTCTTTATTTCTCAACTGTCTGAAGCTAATCGAACCAATTATGATGCCGCATAAATAACCACCTGCGTAGAGAAGTTAATAAATAACCTAAACGACCAAGTGACATCTGTACAAATAAGTTTTTCCTATATTGTTTTTATAGCGACTTACTTAGCAGCAGCTTGGTACCATTATTCATGGACTAGTCGGGAGTTGGCGAAAGTGGCGATAGTCTCTCTGTGAATGTCGTTGATTGATTGTCTATACAGCGTCAGATCCTGTTGTTATTTAACGTAGAATTTAATCTCAACCTTATAGCTTGCCTAGGAGGAGGTCCTGCTTCTAACAAGTGCCTGTTCGGGTGCTCGCGACCCCATGCTTGCTCAGCTTTTTGTTGTATTCCCTCACTGGGAGCATCTGCGCCCCACTATGTAAATAGTGTTCTGACGACATCAGAAGACATCCCGTAGCTCTCAGGAGTGCTACGCTGTGGCATGTTTGTAGCTTCGTCCACTGAGTCCTACTAAACCCTGGGGGTCTACTCTGTATTGCGATTCGAAAGCCAATGCTATTCGAAAGGCGACGCGGACTAACACAAATGCACAGTGCTAAGTATCCGAATCCGAATGATTTGCCTTTCGAATCGCAATACAGAGTAGACCCCCTGGTGAGCCAATACGCTCAGCTGCCGACCAATGGCCCTCTATGTTGGCAAAGAATATCTTTGTCTTTGCTCTAAATGCTGTTGGCGAGCAACTTGAGGACTTTGCTCTATGCTTTATTGGCCACTGCGAATCGGAATTGATACGCCCTCACTATGAATTCTAAACTGCAGCCTGACCCATTTCGTCCAGTTGGTAAAATAGGTCGCCATTTACCTTCGAGCGTATGAGATCAGTCTGGTGACTGGGGAGCTTCGATATGTTTTTATATACAATGACTCACAGAAGTATTTTTTGCGATATTTAAAATGTATTTTATAATTAATTTTTTATGTTGATTTTTTATAAAAATATAGCACATTCTACAACTAAAACCATGTAAATCAAAACTTCAAACTTTGAAGAAAAATAAGGAAAATGCATCAAATTATCATAAAAAATTCGAACTTTTTTATCAGATTTTCAACAAAAAATTCGAGTATTCAGTTTTAAAGCGCATTGAATTTTAGTACGATAAAGTGCAATTATCAATCCGCTAAAAATTCCTTTGATTTTTGAAAATTTTTTTCGTTTTTTTGATAATTTTTTTCGTTATATGGAGGAAAATGCTCAACACGGTCAGCAAAAAAAATTATTAAAAATCAATGTGATTTTTTAGCAACTTGAAATTTGCGCTTTATTATACTAAAAATCAGTGGGCTTTAAAACTGCATAATCGAATTTTTTGTTGAAAATCTGGTTAAAAAGTTTGAAATGTTGATGAAAGTTTGATGAATTTTCCTTATTTTTCTTTAAAGTTTGAAGTTTTGATTTGCATGGTTTTAGTTGTAGAATGTGCTATATATTTATAAAAAATTAACGAAAAAAAATTCGCAAAAAAAAGCAATGCAAAACACTTCTGTGAGTCACCGTAAGTTAAGCAGAAGCTGGGAGAGGATACCCACCTGTCGCACCCTGTATAAATTATTTGGGGTTCGATGTTTGTACTCCTACAAGATCATAAACCTATTGTGTTGAGTATTTGTAAATCAAACTTTGAAATGCATGATGCTTTTCGGTGTTTATGCCAAGATTTTAACAAATATTATGATTGTCCCGACACATCTGAATCGCTTTTCGTAACAAAGAAAACTTTGCTTAACAAGTTAACTAAATAAAGTAATATCTTTAGCCGGGAACGTAAATTACACAATATCTATAACTGCGTAGTACTCATTTAAAACAATTGAAACGGCTTCGTATATTTTCGCGACCGCGTAAGACAATACGAACATGGATCGGAAACTCTGCCTTTCCGACCGTGATCAACAGCTTGTCCACAGTACGGAGCGGAAACCAGGTCTTTCCGCCCGCCGCAAACAAAGGTAGACTGGAGACTAGGCCGCACCAGCTACCCAACTTGCTATAGTTTACTCTGTAATATATCATACATAAATATCTAAATGTATCCTTTTTATCTCATTTGTCTGTAAGAAACCATTTTTCTGTAGACTAATAAATAAATGAATAAAAAATTGCGAAACTGACGATTGTCGAGCAATCAGATGTACCGTTTGAGCCCCTCTCAGAGAGAGAAGGCTCTTTTTCCCTCGAAGCAGCTCCTGCAGAAGGCATTGTGGAGGATACATGTTGTGTGGGGAAAGAAGAGGTGTCTATGTGTGAGGAGGTGTAGGTGTCTGTAATTTCAGAATCTAGTCTGTATTGGTAGAAGTGAATTCAATTCAATTCAATTCAGTTCAGTTCAATTCAATTCAGTGTTAAAAAGAAAAAAACTGCACTAGCAATACACCGATTCAATTAAAATTCTAAATGACTGCCTATTGATAGAAAATTCAATATTTAACATTTTGGAGATTTTATTAAATTCAATAAAAGCCCTCCATATCGGAGCTTGACCGCATAATTATCTTTGGCAAAAGTAATATAAAAGGGCGGAACGAAACGCAATACTCTGTTAGTCACATTGAAACCGATATGCTCGAGTAACTCCGGGCAATCAATGAAGTCAGCAATTAAGTTATAAACAAATGTAAGCTGATGAGGATTCAAGATATTTTTGGTGACAAAAGATAGCTTCTCCTTTACCACCTTCTCGAAAAGCTTGGAGCACACTGTTAACTTAGAGATAGGTCTATTATCAGAAACATCTTTCCTACGTCCTGATTTGAAGATGGGCGTGATGGACGCTACTTTCCAGCGATCGATGAAAACACCTGAAGAAAGAGAAAGTTTGAAGATCATACACAACGGACCACAAACGGAGGAATGGCATTGCTTAAGGAAAAAGGGGCAAATACCGTTGGAATCACATTTAAGACATGGCTCCAAAGTCCAAGGATTAACAGGAATTCCGTCAATGACAAAATTAGAAAAATAATCACAAAAAATTAAGATTTTGCAGACTATTATTTGCTCAGAAAAATGTTAACAATTCTTTATTGACAAAATTTTAAAACTCAAAACTATGTATCAGCCAAAAAAATCTTTTAAAATTCAAAGGAGGGAGTCAGGAGAAATATTTTGGGTATGACTGCAAAATGCAAAGTTTGTGATAAAGTCGAAATCCCGAAAAATCCCGGAATCCCAGGATAACAGTTTTTCAAAACCCGAAATCCCTGGATTGTTAAAATGCTTCGGGATTGAATGCCCTATATGACGCCTATGATAGATAAAGCATGGAAGTTCTTTAAAAGCTTATACAACTTGGCTTTTATCACTGAAGCATCATGCAATTCGCATCGCCTGTTAACTGCTGATTATTTTTTGCATTAAAACCTACTTTGATGATGCCTCTTGTTTCAAAGGAAATTGTGATTATTGTATACCATTAAAAAGGGCACGTATTGAAGATGTTTTGGTAGAATTAGCACTACACGGTCACTTTTATTTTAATTTTATTTTTTTAATACATTGGAAATTTCGCCCCTCAATTTTTTTCTACCTCTTGTAGTTTGAGGTTTGTCTTTTTTTTCTAGTAATCATCTACTCAATTCTACTATTCTATTCTATTCTATTCTATTCTATTCTACTATTGAGTTTTGAAAAAAAAACTTTAAAAAAGAAGGGGGGTGGTAAAATTTTTGGGGATGAGCATATGGCAGACGCCCTGAACTATCACCCATTTACGTACGTATGTTCAACCGTCTGCCAAACACCCTGTCTATGTACATATGTATGTATGTATGTATATGTGCATATATATATACATATATTTTTAAAATGTGGTAACTGAAGAAAGAAAATAAAACAAAAAATGTGTGCATCACTCAATCGCTAACGCCTAACAGCAGCACAACCGCCAAAAGCAACGAATACTCAAAGGTGCAAACCTACCTACTCTACGTTAGCCAGCAGCAATAAATTCAAGTCCGATGGCTTAACATGATAAAAGCAAAAATACATAGTTCAATGCAAATGCGTAAGCGTGTGCCAAAGTGTTAACATTACTTTAACCCGCAGATTTAAAAAGAATCGAAAGCCGCACATCTTTAACATTCTCACACTGGATTTTGTATTACAGTAGCAGCTGGCACAATATTTACCAATGAAAATTTTTTATTGATTCTTTTAGTGAGATGCACTTAAAAAAGACTGTGAAACTTAAAGCGTGTAATTTTGTTTATCCACTGCATTTAGCGATAAGACGCCTACTGATAGTATGAGCGTATTGTATACTTTAAAGTATGGATGTAAATAAATATGTATGTATGTGCGCATGTGTGCTTGTAGATAAATCTATGGATATCTAACTTTGAGAAGACGACTACTAAGTTAAGCAAGCGGAAAGCACTTAAGTGTTAATTTATCGGTTGAAATTATTTAGACAATATTCTTACAGTTCTCCTTATCACTAAGTGGGCGTGGGTTGCAAAAGAGCAACTACCTTTTAGGCCCTTTACTTTCTTATCTTTAAATTATGTACATACGGTTTCGGACATATCATTTTGGATCAAATTCAAAATGATAGTGTTTGACACTTATATTTATTTATTAGTTTTTAAGAATTTTTAATTAAAATACAGTTAATTCCCTAACAAAACCCGTATATACCCAAGTTTAAAACTTTGCAGAAAACTAAAAAAAAATTCGACAAATTTTGACCCCAATTTCAAACTTTTTTCTCAGAAGTGTTAAAATTTTTTAGAGTATACAGTTTTATAGCCCTTTCAATTTTACCCAGTTGGAAAATGGGTAAGCACCTTACGAGGTAATCTATGTCTTCTTTCATCTTTTAGTACCGAAATTGTCATCATCACTGTTATCTATTAGTAAAGCACAAAATGAATACCTCCGATGACGCCTTATGTTGTAAGTTGTAAAATAATGCGCCGCCGAAGATAGTTTTTCTCTCAGCCGCCGAACGATTGCACGAATTTTAGTTACCTTTCCGCCCCACTTACGTAGGAAGGTACATGGTAAGGTCCTATCAAAAAAGACAAGCTTCACTGGTACATATGTACATTACATTTTTTTATTAGCGCAGTAAGCGTTGACAAATAGCTATAAATTTCATTTGAAAACTGTATGTACGCATCATTTGCGTGAAGTCAAAGACTCTGAAAAATTTGAGTTGCAAAAAATTGTCAGCGACAAAATTTTACTAAAGAAAATCCTTCATAAACTCAAAAATATTTAAAATTAAATACTAAAAATATAATAATTTAAGAATGTCGAAAACTAGTGATATTCCCTGAAACTTTGGAGAAAACCTATCGTCGGGTTTTTGAGAAATTGAATCCCAAACTGCAAGCGCCATTTTTCAAAAGTCCACCATATATATATAATAAAAAAATAAGTTAATTATTGGGTAAGCTATGAAGTAAGTACTGCTTACTTTTTCCGGTACGTGGAAGGCTGCTTTGGGTGTGAACCTGATTTATTTAGTACACATTATGAATGCTTTACATTTTCATGCTTACATGTCCCTTATTAGTATAAAGTACGTTTGAATGGGAACCCAAACTACTCCGAGAGAGTGCTCTGAATTCTTCATACCAAATGTACATTCTAAATTCCTACTTGCATAAGGCGGCCATGCCTTGGTAAAGTAAGGGACATTCGGCAGGGAAATTGTAAGGACTGCCGGGTAAAGAGTATGTTGGTAGTAAGGCATTATTGCGTGATCCTAATTCCCACTGGGTAGTGTAACAATGCGCAAGTTTCAAGTGTGTGATAATTACCGTCGATTTTTTAATTTTTTTGTCGCATTTGTTTGTAATATAAGAAACCCGAATCACCTTCGGCAAAAAAAGTTATAAAAAATCAGCGGTAATTCCTACAAACTTGAAACTTGCACATTATTGTATTAAAAATTCAAGCACTTCTGAGAAAAAAATTAAAAATTTGGATGAAAATTTGTTGATTTTTTTTTAGTTTTCTACAGAGTTTAAACTGTTGCTTACATGGGTTTCGTTGGGGAACAAACTGTATTTTAATAAAAAATTAATAAATAAACCTAAGTGGAAAAATTGGTCCAAAATTATATGCCCGACACTATTTGTAAAAACCTTCAGTAGGTTTGATCCCTTCAAATGTTGGCAGAAAATTTAATATCTAACGTTTTTAATAAGCACACCTATTTATGTATGTACATTTAACGTGCGCTCGCTATCCAACAAGTGACTATTACTGTATTTTTCCACCAATTTTGATGTGAATATTTAAACAAAAAAATTTTTGCACTACTCACCTTTTTCATGATGCCAGTTTTGCGTTTTGAAAATGTCGTATATCTACGCAATTTATTATCTATGTATTCCATTTTGATTTTGACTCGCCCTTTTGTTTTCTTGCCATTGGCAGGAGGTGATTTTTTATTTTGCAACGCAGAGTAGCTGTCGTCTACCACGTCGGGCACATTGCCACTAACTTGACTCTGCTGCTGTTGCTGCTGCTGTTGCTGTTGTTGCTGTTGTGCGCTTTGTTGCCCACTGCCACCAACACAATCAAGTCCTTGCAACGATTGTGATGACATACCCGCAGCACTACTGCTACGATGATGATCTTCATAGCAATCGGAGCCAGCACGTTTGATACCACGCTGATGACTCGTATTACCGCCCGCACTATTGGCTGTGCCAGTGACTAAAGATTGACACTGTGAGCTGTTGGGCATGAGGCCACTCGAACGGGAACTGAATCCTATGCCAGCGCCACCACCCATTGGCTGTATGAGCCCGCCCGATGGTGGCCGGCCGCCAAGCGCACTTACAGCCGCTGGATTCCCACCATAGATGTCGGCCTGATCGGCCAAACTTAGGCCGATCCCGCTCATGGGGTAGTTGAGGTTGTAGCGAGAGTCACCTCGCGTAGGATCCATTCTAAGGTAGAAGTTCTCCACCGTGACGGTTTTATGTTTTCACCTTTGTTAAATAACACACACTGAAGCAACCGCTGTTGTATAGCCGTTGCTTTTGCAGACGCCGTTCCCGTCTGCTGTATCCCGGTAATGATTGGCAAGTCAGGAACACTTGCGACGGCGACGACGGCCAATATCACACGGCACGGGACAGTACGGCACTGCGAATCACCACTTCAATACCACTTTCTTTCGTATCAACACTAAATTTGATCAAATCGCATAAGCAGTAAACACGGGGAATGTGGCTCTTGTCGGTGGCTGCCTATTGAGGCCTGTACAAAACAGCAAACACTTGAATTCCAAAAATAAACACAAAACGCACTTTTGACACTTTTTGAAGGAATCTCGGATCGTATAGAATCGAATCGGATAACACCAACAAGAAGCAGGCGGACGAGACAGCTGCACGCAAATGTCAAATTAACGCATGTGGTTCGCCGAACTGCCTGCACATTTGATGACTGCCTCAGGAGGAATACACACACACATACACAATGCCGACGTGCACGTCGCGTAGATATGCGATTCCTATTTTTAATTTCAACAACTTTTATTTAAATTAACACAAATTCCAAACGACCGTGTAAAATTTGGCTATTATTTTCTTCAATTCCTTTTAGGTGGTGCTGCGACTAAACGGTTGTCAGAATCAACAAATGTCAAACTATATATGGTTTGCTCTCTTCCTCTCTCACTGGACTTTGTTGGTGCTGCAGCTGACAGCTCTTTTGACGCTGTCAATGGTTTTAATGGGGTTTCAGTGTTGCAAAGTGCTCGCGTGCCGTACGGTTGTTGCCACTATGGCGTAGAAAACTTATGCAATTTAAACAAAAATTCCACAATTTATTTTGCCCGTTAAGAAGTAGAAAATTTGTGCGCAAATGAGTTTATTTATTTTTTTTTTTTTTCAATATCCTCCAAAAATGTTGATAATGATTCTATGTATATGCTTTTGCTGCAGCCGCTGCTAATTGCCACTGCTACTATTACTGCTAAGCCAAACGCCGCCAAGCTACTGATAAGGAGTGTTTCCTCTTTTGTACGCCAACTCGTTGGTGAAAAATACGTAATTTGCGGAACTATCGCTTGTTAAAGACAAATATGAATTGATCTAAGCGTTTATGTCGTTATTGCGACCACCTTGATGTTCTCTAGATGGAGGCGCGCTACCGAATAAACTCGCTTTCGATCGCGTCACATAGCATGACCGTTTTTTATTTTTCTTTGATACACTACGCCAAAATGGAGAGCTGTTCCAGCATGCAACAACAAGTAGATCTATGAAAAACATGTATTATTCGAGTTTGGAGCACCAACGAACCAGCCGGAGCGCCGCCGATAAAGTACGCTATACTACGAGCGCTTACTCTTTGTTTGGAGAGCTAAAATGTGTAGACTTTTGCACTCTTTTAAGTCGACCAGTTGAGTTTTCATTCGCTGTTTAAACTGCATACCTGGCTCTCTGCCTAGCCGATAAGCCGAACTTCATTCATAGCATTGTTTTTGTTTTCATGCATTTTTTTGTGCTTTGCTTTTTTGGTATTGGTTTCTCTTTAGGCATTCACGAATATTCAAAATGTTCAAACCAGACTTTAATTAACTATTACTGCCAATGAAGGCCTTATCTTTTACAATACACGTATACTCATACGCACACGCTCGTGAGTATCTATGGCGTGCGCGCGCGATTTTGATTTGATTTGTTTATTTATGTATATGGCACATCATATGGATGTTTGTTTGTACATACATATGTATGTGTGTACTTCAGCAGCAAGCAAAAAAAAAGTATGTAATCATAACTTCGGCCCAGACTTTTACGGTGCTATTGGTTGGTCAATAGCAACAAACTCCTCCCATTGTAGGAATGCAGTGCCGGAGACGTTGTTTTGTGTACTATTTGGTATTATTATGAGTGATCGCTTGGAGACAAGTGTCTGAGCTATGCGCTCCTATGCAAATGAATGCCAGCAATTTTTCATATTTACACTTTAAGAAAAGGAAATTAGTATCGTAATTTAAGCATTTTAGCTCGTTTAATAAATGTTTTAATGCCTTGCTCGTGATTGATTGGGCTCTTGTGCGGTGGCGAGCATGTACATACATATGTATATTTGGACAAATATGAGTATGTTCAGGAAAAACGTGTTTAGTGAAAATTTTCCTTATTTTGTTGTATTTATTTTATTCTAGTTACGGAACAGGTAATACCTTTTTAGCGTTTTTGTAGGTGTTTAAACGTGTGGAATTCATCTAAAAGGAACTGTTGCCACAACAATGCGTAAAATGTCGATCATATCCAAATTAAAAACGCACCTGCAATTAGATATGGCAAACTGCACACGTGTTTGTATAAATATACTTGCAATAAGCGAATTAATACCACAAAATATATGATATATGTATGTATGTATGACTTGCAGGCGGGTAGACAAACAGACAGACAGTGACTGGCAGAAATGTTCCCAAAAGGATTACGTAATGGAATGTTAAGCCAAGTATTTTTTCAATAAAAAAACGCACCCTAAGTTTTTGTGATCTGGCAGCATCAGAACTTTAGTCAAGGCAAAGGAAATAGAAAACGGAAACGGAAAAGAAACCATATTTAAACACTTTACAGCTTTGTTCCAATACTTTTTGTGTAAAATCCTGTAAAAATGTCAAACAGCAAAATTACTCTCTGAAGTGAGAGTAAAAAGTGAGTAAACACAAAAAGTACGGGAACAAAAAAAGCATTTTTCCTGTAAAAACGTCAACCAGTGATTG
>JAPVRG010015658.1:0-12029 GCA_029783565.1 Rhagoletis cerasi
TTCTTAACAGCGGTCGCCCCTCGGCAGGCAATGGCAAACCTCCGAGGGTACTTCTGCCATGAAAAAGCTTCTCACAAAAATACAATCGCCGTTCGGAGTCGGCGTTAAACTGTAGGCCCCTCCCCTTTGTGTGACAACATCAAGGCGCCCGCCACAAATCGGAGGAGAATCTCGGCCAAACACTAACATATGTGTAAGCGCCAATCTATTATTATTATTAAACAGAAGCGGGGAAAGGACACCACCCTGTGGGACCCCCTGTTTAATTTTCCAAGGTTTGCTATGTTTGTCTCTAAATATTACCGATGAGTGTCGACCACTCAGATAATTGGCTGACCACCGTTTGAGTCCCTGTAGGAGAGAGGAAGCCTCTATGTCTTCTAGTAGCGTGGAGTGGCAGACAGTGTCAAACGCCTTTGACAGATCTAACGCTACTAGGACCGTTCTCTCACAGGGGCGGTTTCGGTTAAGGTCACGACTTATCTGAGTGTTTTTGGCGTTAAGTGCTGTTGTTGTGCTGTGCACTTTACGGAACCCGTCCTGATGCCTCACTCAGGTGTTGTGTGTAGTACGGGAGTACAAAGGCCTCAAGCGTATTCGCGACCGCAGAAAGGAGAGTTATCGGGCGATAAGAGTCTCGTTTGTTTTCGGGTTTCCCCGGTTTGAGCAGTGGGACCACTCTCCCCATTTTTCAGATGGCTTTCGCCTTCCCAATGGCTACCTGGACCTCAGCGCTGCTGAAACTAGGAGGCGCACTGGGTGTTTGCAGTTTGTGCAGCCTTCTGGTCACTTGACGTTTGGCGTTGTCCGCTGGAGGATGCAGTGTGAATTGCCGGCTAAAATAGCTCGTGCATCGCTCCGGATCCGACGAAGAGGGGTCTTCGAAGGAGATTTCAACTCTGTCATCACGCTTCGTCGAATTGGGCAGCGACCTCACCCGAGACCATAGCTTACTCACACCAGAGGCAAAGTTACAGGTCTTCAGATGCTCCTCCCACTTTTTGCGCTTATGTCCGTTTACCAGTTGCCGAATCTCCTTATTGAGATTCCTAATACGGGGATTTCCGGGATCGGACTGGCGGAGGTTGTCTCGCTCATCGGCTAGGACAGCCGCTTCAGCTGGGAAACTCGGTTTTGGTTCTGTGATACATCCAGCTGGGATGAATCGGGCTGTAGCGGCGGTGACAACCCTGCGGAACTTACGTTCACTTACATGCACGTAAGTTGGTGTGGGAAGTGCAGCGAAGGAGCTTTCAGTAACTTCCGCAAAACCGTTCCAATCAGCTTTCTTAAAGTTGACGTAGGTTCGGTGTTCTGCGGAAGCAAAGTCAGCAGGTTTATCAATCGAGATGACTATGGGCAGATGGTCTGATGCAAGAGTGAGCATAGGTCGCCACGTTACGCTGTTTATCAGACCAACACTAAATACTGTGATATCAGGCGAACTACTGCAGCCGCCCATAATCCTGGTGGGTGCGTCGTCGTTCATTATGCAGAATGTCGAATCGTCTATCTGCTCAGCCAATTGCGTTCCCCTACGATCATTTGACAGGCTTGAATGCCAAAGATCGTTGTGCGCATTAAAGTCACCAACCACCACGGTTTTCACCTCTGAGGAGCGCACCTATGTCAGGGTGATATCCTGCCGGGCAGCTAGTGTAAGAGGGTATATAGGCATTAAATATTTCGAGCTCGACATCGCCTGACCGGATAGCAATACCTTGACATTCTAGAATGGTATCCCTGTGGCCGATGTCTCCATCAATAAGATGATATTGCACGGTGTGGGGTGTGATGAACGCTAGGCCACCACGATTATCTCGCTCGCGATCTAGACGGTGCACATTGTAACCGGCGCAATTCAACAGTGTTAAATTGTTGTGCAACTTCGCCTCTTGGACCGCAGCTATTAATATCCCAAGCCGGCTCATAAAGACAGTTATCTCCTCGATCTTGCTCTGCAGTCCGTTGCAGTTACATTGTAATATTTTCGTGTGCCTTAGGAGACTTATAGCAACACGTGGTGTGAGTGAGGTATGTTGTCTGGGGGGTCCTTGCTGTACGGCGCCACATAGGAAGTGGACCACTGCCGGTGGGTTCTAAGTCCCGAGAAAACACGAAGATGACTCCACCCTTTACAGGTGTTACACCTGACTGAGGTGGAGTTCTGGTGTAAGTGTATCCGGCATACGCAGCAGTTGGATGTTTCTGGCCCAGGGTTTGACTCGATGCCAGCCCTGAACAGAAGAATTCGAAGTGGATGGTGCCCTATGTGAGAGCAACGTCTGAGAGATTTCAACGATCTAAAATGATTATTTTATAATTTTTATTTTTCGCTCAAAGATAATAATTATTATTGAGTTTTATTTTTTCACTTAAGAATAATGATCATTCAAAAAACTCAAAGACTAAACTGTCATTATTTCCTCTTCAGAGGTAGCCACACCCTAATAAAAAAAATAAGTCGTAAAATTTTCAGGTCAAAATTTCAGTTGCTTGCGGCTGTATGGCCTTTTAAATTTATAAATAATCATTAATTTTAAGTAGAAAAATAAAACTCAATAATAATCATTGGCTCTGAGCGAAAAAATAAAAATCAAAAAATTATCATTATCTGTGATCGAAAAAGTAAAAATCAAAAAATAATTATTTCCGTTGAGCGAAAAATAAAACTCAAATATTAATTATTATTTTTAAGCGATAAGGTTAAAAATCCTAAAATAATGATTAAATGCTGATTTAAATTATTTTACTTATAATGATTACCGTCCCTGTGTAGAACCGGCTGTCTTGGGAATGGTTAATTTTCGTCATGCTTGATTAGTTTTCACGGAGTGTACACTAGCGCGGATAAAGGTAAATAATTTATGCTGCAATTTGTTAACATTTACAAATCCTTGCCATCATTATGGAGGGTTAGGAGCAATGGGTATGGTAAATGTCTGTATGGTGTATGGCAAATTGTGTGAAAGTGAAAGTACTCGCGATGTGCAGACCTACTGTGTGTTGTATTCTGTCTATAAAGCGCTTACCAACACCAAAAAGTTAACTCACTCTTCATTTCGCTGTTGCACAACACTGTCGCACGGAATGTCAAACGAGAATCGAGGAAAACAACAAAAAAAGTTTTCCAGACAAAAAGCGTCAATTGTTTACCTTCCAATTGGATTTTATTTTTTAGCATCTCATAATTCTAATCGTGGCTGTGCTGGTGTGATTAGATAAGAAATAAGGTGATAATTAGTATTGTTTTAAGTGGGTAATTGTCAATCGCTAGAAGTAGCACTTATTGCTTACGCAGATGCAAAATTCTATGGAGATTTAGGCTTTTGCTATCAGAAGCTGTCTGTGATGCAGTAGCTGCATTGACACGTACAACGGAAAGTGCTGCCACGGCTAGAATAGCGACATTAGAATACAACAATTAAAAAAATATGTGTGTGATATTTTTTTATGTGAACTCAAATCCAAACCCTGGTGGATACAAACTTATATTAGCCTCTAATCGAGATGAATTCTATGCGCGAGATACACAGGATGCAGCAAAGTGGGCCAATGCGGAGCACGTTTATGGAGGTTTGTACCTAAGCAAGTATGAAAACAAATTTTACATTAAATACTTACCTACATATTGCGTTTTCAGGCATTGACCTGGAGCCTGGACGTGAAGGAGGCACTTGGTTGGCGATTGGTTGTCATGGCGGCGTATTCAAAGTAGGTGCACTACTGAATTTAACTGGAGAGCCCAAGCCGAGGAATACTGTGGGTAAGAAGTGACAATTGACCTATGTATGTATATGACAGTAACATGTCGACCTTTGTTACTTTGCTCACTACGGATAATTGGCTTCTAATTGGTGACAAACATATGTACACGCATATTTCGTATACACACATTTTTTTTAACCTATCTTCCAATTGAACTTGTATGATTCCTTTCTTCGTTTACCTTTTTGAATACTGAACACCAACGACATTTAAATTAATTATTAATCGCGAATATGTAGCTACAAACCATAATATAATGCACTTCAATCATAACGACTATAAAGCTGACACACGAATCATCAAACCTGCCGACAGATCCTCTTTACTACACAATGAACATTTTTTGCTAGGCCGAGGTATGATTGTTTCGAATTTTGCTGCCTCTACGGATGATTGCAACATTCATAGTTACAATAGCGAATTGCTGGCCGAGTGTACGAAGTACAGCGCTTTTAATTTTGTTTCAATCGAAATCGGGTTAGTAAAACAAGCTCTTCAATAAATTTATGTTAAGAAAAGAATCTAAATACTTTTCATATTTTTCCACTGGATCAGCTCAAAAACACCAGCAAATATCATACTGCTGTGCAATTCACCACCTGGATTGGAACATTTCGCTGAGGGTAAATGCTATGGTTTTGGCAACAGTCTCGCTTCGGTACCGTTTCAAAAAGTTATCAATGGTCGTCAACGCTTTCAGAACATTGTAGAGAATTTTCACAGTAAGCTGGCGATAGCAGCAACCGAGGCTATGCATAACATGCAGGCAGATCTAGTCACAAATTTGAAGAATTTACTAAAATGCAAACACAAGTTTTGGCCAGATGCAGAGCTGGCACGACGCGCACCCAATTGGGGTGAACATATGAGTGCACTGAACGTGAACGTGCCATCCGCTGGTTACGGCAGTCGTACACACACAGTGATACTTATTGATGGGCAAAATAAAATGCATTTATACGAGGAAACAATGACTGGACTCGATCCCGAGGGCGAGTGGCGGCAAACACATATTGAAAAACAATACTTTTAAAACGAAAACTAAACTAATTGAGCGCTTAAAAATTTAAATGTACACAAAACGAATGAAAAACTTTGTTGATTGGGTGCTGAAGCCCAAAAGCCTCAGAAAGTAAGCTTTCCAACTCAGGTGAATTGACTGAAGTATTTTGAACTTACCTAAAATTGTATGACCTAACCAACAAATAAAATGATTTAGCATAGTAGTTTGAAAATATTTATCTGCTTTCAAAGTTTAAGTTGTCTAAATAGTGATTTTTAACTTCATTTTATGTAATCTTTTGATTTATAACTCTCACTAGAAACAGTAGTAACTGTAATTAACTGCATATAAAATCTTTTATGTTTTATCATTGAGTACACATATGCACTACACATACATATATAATTTTAGATTATTGCATTGGTTTTTTAAGCTTACTGTTTGTAGGGCTTAGCGACTCTTTGTTTAACGCCTTTCAGTGCACCCTTCCGTGCTCCATTTACGATATTCTTAAATGTGCCCGCATGTTTTGCTCGTTTCCTGTCAAAAATGTGTATTTTTTTTTTAATAAATAACGCTTTCATATGTTATTGCAATCGTATAACTTACCTTTTGTTTAGCGTATTTCGACTGAGTGGTATGTACGCGAAGGGGTCGAGCTTGCCCTTCTTCTTCATATCGCCTTTAGCTTTCTTAGTTGTATACTCACTGCCGGCGTAGGCTGAAGCCGCTGTAGATTTGCCAGATTTGGCCGACTTCGCCGAGTAGCCAGATTTCATTGATGTCGCGTCACTACCGGCGGCGCCTAAGGGCCGATGAATACCTTTGCCACCTGCTACATATTTTGAAGCTGAAGTTTTGCCCGAACGCATACTAATTGCATCGGCAGCTTTACGTTTGCGGCTTGTAGCGGGCAGTTCCTCCTCTATTGTTTCCGTATTAAAGAGTACGATAATTTAAAAGAGTAAATCACTTTTTTCCACTATTTAATAAGATCACGGTAAACATACCATCACTAGAGTCTACTTCCATACCGCGTTTAGGCGCACGTTTCGCTTCTATCGCCACGCCTTCATCATCATCGCCACTATCACTGTTGCTGCTGTCATCACCAGTACCGCGTAATGCTTTATCACTTATAATCAGCCTTCCGTCTTGGGCAGTTTTAAAACCACGATTCGGATCCTTATTATTGGTTTTGGTGCTTCCGGCAGCACTTGTGGGTTCATCTGGTCGATTTGCTATGGGAAAAATTATTAGTTTAATAAATATATCCTTTAATGATTTTCCCTCATACGAACTTAGCACATTTCCTATCGACTTAATGTCTGCTAAATCGACAATGTCCTCTGGATCTTCACGTATAAAAGTGCTGTTGTGTTTCTGCTTCCTTTTCTCAGCTTTATTATGCTCGCCATTATCCGTATCCATATCTTCGGGCAAATCAGAATCGGAATCTGCCAATATGTCATCAATGCTGCAAGAATGCATTAACAATAAATAAGATCTTTTAAAGATAACTTTTCACTTACGTTACGCTCTTCTTTTCCAGATCAGCGACGAATTCATCCTCTGAATCGTCATCATTGCTCTTATCTTTTTCGTTCAATTGCTTTCTATTTTCACGACGCATTTGCTTTCGTATTTTCTTCAGGCGCCGGTGCGTTACTTCATCATCACCTGGCACAAACTTGATCAGCTCTTCAGCTGTGAAACGCTTACAAAGCTTTTTTAACAAATAACCTATTTGTATACGGCAATAACGTTTGGTATCTTTCGACATTGCAGATAGAGATTTCATCTAAGGAATTAAAATTTTGAAACTTGAATTTTATATAAATGCAAATTAGTTAATAAAATACTTACGATAGTTTCCAAATGATTAGCTACAAACGGCGTAGGCATCACTTTTATAAATGTAATCAGAAACGCTACAGCAGCCTCGGCTTCAGAACGCGCTTTTTGCACCAGAAAAACGAGGATTTGTTCCATTATGAATTCAAGTGTGGTAATAGTCAAATTTTTTCCCTGATTTTGCACCACGGTGCGGAAGACCAAAATGGTATTTGCAATGAGCGAGTCATCGCCTGCAAAGCCTGCTGTTAGTATATCAACGAAGTCGTTCAGTTTTCCAGCTTCCTGTTGATAGACAAAAAGTATTGACGTAATTGGCGTTTTAAGGGGCGAAGAGTACCTGGTATAGATTAGCCAACAATATGATAAGTTCCTCCGATACACTTTCTTTGCGCGTCGAAAATTCCTTGTACGAGATCACAGCTTCTGGTATAGTTTTCATAACTATTTTGTCATTCACAGTTAGAGATTTACGGTTTTCAATAAGAATTTTCAGACATCTGAAGTGGTAAACGTTAGTGAAAATTTGAGGATGCTTAACTCTGAATTTCACCTTAAGCGCGCAGCCTGACAGAAGGCACAACTCGTGGCAAATGCATCTAAAAGTAGCTTTTGCAAGGCAATACTATTCTTGCGGCCGAATTTCTGACAAGAAGCTGCCTCGGAGGTCAACATATCACGTAGAAGCCTGAAAATGAAGATAAAACAGAATGTGAAAAATTTTCAACTCACTCGAGACTTGCGAGACATACTCGTATGTACGACGCTGTTGCTTTTTCAGTTTTTGCTCATCCTTAGATACCAACTTAGATTTTTCGTTCTTCAAAACGGGCACAATGAAAGTCTCGAAGAAAACGCGCATGACTTCGCTGGTTTGGAAGAGTAGGAGCGCAGCATTGATATCAAAAATTGCATCATACTCGAATGTACCAACAGCTGTATTGGACAGTTGAGTTTTTGCAGTTTCGAAGAGTTCCTTCAGTACATCTTCTGGTGTTCTAGTTAGGTATAACTAAGAAACATAAACCGACAATTTGTAAAAGCTATTGAATATTGCTATTCTTCAATGCAGGCACGTACCTTTATCACTTCCAGAGCCTTTTTGCGCAGATCCGCCTCGTATGTGCCAATTGGTTTTTGCGCATATATATTGAATAAGCGTGGCA
The DNA here is from genome assembly GCA_029783565.1 of Rhagoletis cerasi. Taxonomy (NCBI): domain Eukaryota; kingdom Metazoa; phylum Arthropoda; class Insecta; order Diptera; family Tephritidae; genus Rhagoletis; species Rhagoletis cerasi. Next base: position 7,792 of record JAPVRG010015658.1, read on the forward strand.
AGAAATTTTTAGAGTACTTCGCCAAAGCTTCTTTAATTTCGACATTCTCATCGTTTCCAATCAACTCAATTAGACCATCGAAAATGGGCGCCCGAAATTCGGGATTATTATCCAAAGCGTTGCCAAGAGTGGGTGCAATTAAGCGCAGATTTTCAGGATCTGCTGGCTCACGACAAAATCCGGGAAACAAACCCCAAAGTTGGCAACACAACAACTCATAGGTATGTGACATTGATTGTTCCTTCTCTTGGGCATATTTATGCCATTTATTATTGCAATCCAAAGCCAACGGCAAAATGAACTCTTTGAAGAATTTGAAGGAAGCTCCTTTGGCACCCTCACGCAAAAGTGGTAACAGCCATGAGCGTTCGAGCAAAACTTCGCCCTTGCTATTTGTTAGTGGTACAGTTTTCAAAACAATCTCCGGACCCATTGACTGTATTCCCGCTATTATAGAGTGCTCTATTTGTACACGCAGCGCGCTTTGTGTGTCGTAGCGCTTCGATAGCGTCTGGAGTGATGGCGTCAGTTCTTTGCTACAAAAAAAAGTAGGTAGGTTTAATCAAAATTTTGGTATATATTAACGCATTATTTTGAATCAGCGAAGAGTACTCACCTAAAATACTTCCCACAAACTTCAAAGGCAATTGAAAATATAAGAATGACATGTTTGGCCATTTCTCCGAAGGGTGCGTTAAGCACCTTTTCCAGTGTGGCAATTATTCGCATTATTGGCATGCGGTACACCTCAGCTTTTTCAGTTGTGTCACAAGCCGACTTAATACATTCATTTAATAGCTCCTTAATACAGTTCGATACACTATTAATTATTTCTGCACGTTCAGACATCCACAAGTCAGTGGCACAAATATCGAAAAATCTTGGTAACGCATTCATACATAAGTTCAAATCCAATAATGCCAGATGAATATGCCCCTCTTTTAGCACCGTAATCCAAGCTACCGTTTGACGCACATCAGCTCGATCCGGACGATACTCATATATGGCAGCCAGCAATTTCGCACACAAATGGCCATTTAGATTGGTTGTTCGTGACGCGAAAAGTGAATGCAGAGCTTGGAAGCAGTTAGTGCGAATGAGCACATTAGCAGCAGTCATCATGGAAAGTATACTTTCGCAGACTGAACGGATGTCTTCTGTCTTAAAGCCACTCAAAATATCTTTCAGAAGTGTTAGCGTATGTAAGACTGTTGTCTGCGAATTGGTTAGAGCCTCAGGCTTAAATTGGTTCAAACAGAATTTCGTTATACGACTGCTGGCCGGATGGAACTTAACTTTTGGTTGCTCCACAGAATTAGCTTCCTCGGCTTCTCCTTCTTTGGCAGATCGCATGAAGGAGCTGCCATGAATTATGGATACAATAGCGTGTTGAGCAGCTTTTCGTATCTATAAAAAAAGTGTTTAACATCATGTTGAATGCATTAAAAAATGTGCATACCTTAGGCTTTGAATGTATGGTGAATGAAAGTATAGCATCAATGTATTGCCAAGTGGAGGAGTAAGTCCAAGTCACATATTCTTGCGCACAAAGTAGTACGGACAAGCAGCCAATTATCTGAAAAAAATATTATAACATATGTCCAAAAAAGTTATGACCTTACGTACATATTTTACAATGTTCTGATTCGTTGATTCCATAAAGCGTTGTAAGCATGATAAAAAGGTTGTTGCAGTCTCTCCGAATCGTTTGCGCAGCACCGCTGCTGGTACCGATTTGATACCCATTGATAGCAGCGAAATGCCCGCAATCACATCATTGTCCTCCGTGCTAGCTTCAATCTGTTCCATGAGCAATATAAAATACTCCGTTGATGACTCTGTACCACCGCGCTCACGTATGATTTCGGTAAGTGCGGTTAAAATAGCAAGCATTTCCTTATGAAAATCGGACGATGCACGAAATCCCACCAGCAGCCTTTTAAAACTCATATTGCTACAGGCACTGTAGTTGGAAGCAAATGTTTTGAAAGTTTTAAAAGTGCCCTGTTGCGATTCCGACATGCTCTCATCTTCCAAGCCGTCATCGTGGAGACTAAAAGATTTTAAACTGCCAGCAACATCATTTACTGTCGTTGTCTCAGCATTATAAGCAAGGCGTTGATCATGCTTCAATACCGCATCCAAAGTAAGTGTTTTAGGATTGGAAGCCTGTTCAGGTGGTGCTGCGAAGTAAATTAAAAGAAAAAAAATTAAAATACAATCAATAACTAAAATTACACTTACCTACCTAAACTCAAGTTTGGTTTAAAGAAGCGCGACTTAGCTTTTAATCGATGCTTCATTTGCTCAGGATTCGAAGTGGATGACTGCCCTTTGCTCCATGTTTTGCCTTTAGTGTGACGCTTTAGTTTTGAACGAAATTTTCCCATTTTACGAAGCTAATTTCTTATTCTGTTTTCTTGGTAGAGCGCGAAGTTACTTTGCAAAAAAGTGATAAAGTGATTTTAAATTCATCAAGAACACTGCGAAAACAAAAACACGTGTCGCTGAAAAGAATCAAAACATTAAAGAATGTCAGTTAATAACAGAAGCAAAGAAAAGTAAACGGGTTGCCAAGGCGAATTCATAAAAGGTGATGTAGTTTGATTTCCCCAAATAATAGCAGAGAACGCAAATAGAGAGAGATTCTCTGAAATCAAGGCACATTAACAAGGTAGTCTTAGCAATTTTGATTTTTTTTATTTCGTGCATAATCTGAATTGTCAAACTGTGTACATTCATATACACATTCCCATACACATACCTTGGCTTGCTGCTTTTTGATTGGTCGAACGTGTTTACATTTCTTTCTGTTTTGACATTCTAGATTGATTTTACTCTACTGAGACTACCTTGTTAATGTGCCTTGTCTGAAATTTAGGAATCGCGAATATGCACATGTTTTTAACGACATGATAAACTACGGATGTAGACGTTGGCATTTAAATGTGTACTTTGGCATATGCGCTTGAGGTGGCGGTCTTATTTTTCTTCGTGTGCAGTACGTGGCAGGATCAAATCCCAATTGCCAAAAATAATTTTTTTTTAACTTTTTCCTTTTTTCAATTCCTAATACTTTTTTTAAACTGGTTTTTGAATTTAAAAACATATTAACTTACACAAGTGTGAACCATTAAGTCCCGACTACTACCGGGTGAAAGCGAAATGAAAACATTTTCATCACTTCAGAATTTTAATTCAAAAATAGAATCGTAATTTTATGTGGAAGGATGAAAAATGTTATCACTACACTTTTTCATAGAACAATAATTGGCCCCCTGTTTTCAAATTAAAACAAAATGGGTATTTGCCAAAAAGTTTTCATTGTGAAAATAGTTTTTCACATCGATTTGCGGCTGTGATTTTTTCCAATAAAACCTCTTTGGACTGGCCACCAAATACATATGTAACTATGTACTTGCAAGGTGTTTATGGAAAAGTCTTTAATGATCAAGAATCGCTTAAAATGATTGACTGAAAAAATTAAATTTTCACTTAGTTGGAAGTTTTTTCATTCACCATTCCATGAAACGAGAATTGGCCTCCAACGAACTATAATTAATTTTTGACATAAATACAATTATTAAAAAAAAAAACATTATTTGCATATTCTGTAATGTTTTAATATAAATATTTTAATTACAAGTTATTTTTTTATAGAATTGCTGATTTCGTTAACAGATATGGTTAACATTTAGTTTACCGCCTTTGCAGACTTTGCAGCGCGGCAAAATGAAATTTAATATCGCCCGTCGTACAAACGTTTTAGAAAATAATGAAGAAGAGCTAATTTTCGATTTGCATGTTCTCATACATATACGTTCTCTGCCTTGGTTTTCATCAACGGTCAAAGCAAGAATGATAGAATCCATAATATCTTATGCTGACGATTGTTCGATAATGGCGACTGGAAATGGAATTGATGACTTGTGTTCGAAAGTAAACGGTTACCTCTCCGAACTTTCTCGCTTCTTCACTGAAAAGAGCCTGGCCCTCTCCCCGACAAAATCCTCGGCAACACTTTTCACCACCTGGACGAAAGAGGTCAGACTGCAATTGGGTATTCACGTCGATGGCGAACAAATCCCGACGGTGAATAACCCAAAAATCCTCGGAGTCACCTTCGACAGTCTGCTCTCTTTCTCGGCGCACACAACCGCAATTGTCAACAAAGTACAGAGCCGCAACAAGGTCCTCAAGTCGCTAGCCGGCAGCACCTGGGGCAAAGACAAAGAAAC
>JAPVRG010015989.1:0-10725 GCA_029783565.1 Rhagoletis cerasi
AAACAGCACGCCAGTCATTTCTCTTCTGTGCCAACTGACACCAATTGGAAATGCCAAGTGAAGCCAAGTCCTTCTCCACCTGGTCTTTCCAACGCAGAGGAGGCCTTCTTCTTCCTCTGTTACCAGCATCGCGACCCGTGTTGAATACTTTCAGAGCAGAGGCGTTTCTGTCCATTCGAACGACATGACCTAGCCAGCGGAGCCGCTGTATCTTAATTCGCTGCACTATGTCTATATCGTTGTAAAGCTCATACAGCTCATCGTTAAATCGTCTGCGGTACTCGCCATTGCCTACGTGAAAAGGCCGGTAAATCTTTCGCAGAATCTTTTTCTAGAATACTCCAAGGGCCGCTTCATCTGATGTTTTCATTGTCCATGCCTCCGCGCCATACACCAGCACAGGCAAGATGAATGACTTATAGAGTGTGATTTTTGTACGACGAGAGAGGACTTTACTTCTCAATTGCCTACTCAGTCCAAAGTAGCACTTGTTGGCAGGAGTGATTCTCCGCTGGATTTCAAGGCTGACATTACTATTTTGTTGATGCTAGTCCCCAAATAAACGAAACTTCTACTTTTTCAAACTTGTAACTGTCAACAAAGACGTGGGTGCCAAGACGCGTATGCTCTGACTGTTTGTGTGATGACAGGAGATACTTCGTTTTGTCCTCGTTCACCACCAGACCCATTCGCTTTGCTTCTCTATCTAATCCCGAGAAGGCAGAACAGACGTAGCTCTTGTTTTTACCAATAATGTCGATGTCGTCGGCATACGCCAGCAGTTGCACGCTCTTGTTAAGTATTGTGCCTGAGCGGTTCAGATCTGCAGCTCTTATTATCTTCTCCAGCATCAGGGAGTCACCATGTCTGAAACCTTGCTTGGCATCAAACGGCTCGGAGAGGTCCTTCTCAATTCTGACGCAGCTGGTGGTATTGCTCAACGTCATTTTACATAGCCGTATTAGTTTCGCAGGGATACCAAACTCAGAAATCGCGGCATAAGGTCAACATCTTTTCGTGCTGTCGAAATCGGCTTTGAAATCGACAAGCAAATAGTGTGTATTGATCCTATTCTCGCGTACCTCGTCATAGTCAAGCGGTGAGACATCGACACCATCGTCATGGACTGGGGGCTCAGGGTTGTCTTCTCCACTACTTTCCTTGCTGTTGCCATTCAATAGAGTGGAAAAGGGTACCCTCCGTAACTTAAGTACGATCTGGACGTTGGTCTCTAGGTCGCCATGGTTGTCCTTAAAGGAGTTCGCACTGGTCTTGAAATCTTCCGTAAGTCGCCTAACTCTCTGATAAAATTTTCTAGCGTTTTTCCTGTCGCTTCTCTGCAGCTTCTTGACATTCCTCATCGTACCAGTTGTTCTTTCGGGTTCGCTGAAATCCGACTACTTCTTCGGCGGCGTTACTTCTTCTTCTTCTTCTTGTTTGGCGCTGAAACCGCTTAAGCGATTTTGGCCGAGTCCAACAAAGCACGCCAGTTGTTTCGCTTCTGTGCCAACTGACGCCAATTGGAAATGCCAAGTGAAGCCAAGTCCTTCTCCACCTGGTCTTTCCAACGCAGAGGAGGCCTTCCTCTTCCCCTGCTACCACCAGCGGGTTTCGAGTCGAATACTTTCAGTGCTGGAGCGTCTGTATCCATTCGAACGACATGACCAAGCCAGCGGAGCCGCTGTATTTTAATTCGCTGCACAATGTCCATGTCGTTGTAAAGCTCGTACAGCTCATCGTTCCATCGCCTGCGATACTCGCCGTTGTCAAAAAAAAAAAAAAAAAAAAAAAACATTCGACTTGTTGAAGGGTGCGCTCAGAGAGCAGGTGTGAGAGTCGAGTAGCGAATAATTTGGCCGTCTGTTGTGATTGCAGTTTTTCGACGTTCAGCTTTCTTGCATTGTTGGACGCACATTTTTGCTGCACAGAGGCGTTCGCGTATCTTGGCTGCAACAAGATAGTGGTCCGAGTCGATGGTTGGCCCTCTTAGTGTACGTATGTCTAACACACTGGAATCATTTTTATGGTGGAACCTAGTACTACACAATACCATGTTTCGGACCCCGGCGAGGTTGATCAGCCTCAGTCCGTTATCGGACGTTTCGTCGTGGAGGCTGAATTTTCCGACAGTGGCGCCAAAGATCCCTTCCTCACCCACCTTGGCATTGAAATCGCCAAGCACCATTTTGACATCGTGTCGGGGGCAGCGCTCATATGTGCGCTCATAAAAGAGATGCTTGGACGCGTCGTGCGTTTCTTCCATCGGGGCATAGGCACAGATAAGTGAGATGTTGAAAAATCTCGCCTTGATGCGGATGGTTCTAGTCGTTCGTCCACCGGGGTGAACGCCAGTACTCGGCGACGGAGTCTCTCTCCCACCACGAATCCAACAACGAATTTGTGCTTCTTTACATGACACTGAGTATACGTCGCAAGGCGTCACACTTACCGTACATTGCCGTCCATCGCATTTCTTGGATGGCGGTGTTGCCAACGTTTGTCTTTCCGGGGACATCAACCAGGCGGGAAGAGGTACCTTCCCCATTGAGGGTCCGGTTATTCCAAGTGCATACCCTCAAATCATAGTCCTTTTATGGTTTGCCGTGGTCGTCATCAAAAAGGAGGATCTCTTCCGAGGCATGTTTGGGTTTTTCATTGGGCGGGGTTTTAGCCCTGCGCACACCAAGTTGTACGCCGTCTCACTTTAGCTCGCTCCCAAACGGGTGTTCGGTCGCTACCCAGAGGATACGTGGATATAAATATCCGGACTTTGTGAGCTGCGATTTGAACCGTACGTACAAGAATCACTTCTGGCCATCCCCAGGTGAATGGCGGTCAAAAGCTTTTCCCACTTACGTGGACTTCTGCGCACGGTACCATCCAATAATCTACTCAGGTTTATTCGTAAATCGTGTAGATTTAAAACATATTAAAAGCAACATGAAAACAGTGCAATTTACGGCACATAGTCTGAGCGCTGTTTTCTGCACGCGTTGTTTTGTGCCTGGTTCCGTCAGTTCTAACAGTCTTATGAGGTGTTTACATGAGGAGATTTCCAGGCAACAAAAGTTGAACAAAAAGTTGCCTACACTGTTTACATGAGTCGATTTTAGTTGAACGTGAAATGCTTATTTGCTTGAACTAAATGGATTTTAATCGCGAAATTTTAGCAATTGGCATATAAATAGTGAACGCTGCAGTAATTAAATAAAGTATTATTGCCCAAATTTCACTTTCAAATAAAATAGTTTTGTGTATAGAATGGTCTGTTCCTGTACTTTTAGAGCTAGTTCATGTAAAAATGCAAATCTGCGCGTAAGGGAACACACCCACACAAAGTTGCACTAAAAAAAGTTGAACGAGCTCAAAGTTGGCTGGCGACCAACTTTGTTGAAAGCGATTGTTGAAAGGCCGTTTACACCAGGCGATTGTTGCTTTCAACTAAAAGTTGCATGGAAAATCGCCTCATGTAAGCGGCTTTTTAGTCTAACAACAGATTGTTATACAGCATATTTAAGGTCCATGAATCCTCTTTTAAAAACATGTTTGATTGTTAATCTAATAAAAATTATTGAAGCTGTTAACAGATAAGTGCATCAAGTACGAAAATAGAGGGGGTTTTTAAATAACAAAATGGGGGGTTCAGGAACTATAAGAAAACTATTTTCATGTTGTACTCGACGAAACATACAACCTACACTGAGTTTTGTCTCGGGTGTATTTCGTGATTTTTTTGTAGCACCGTACGCACTTCCTTGGATTTGTACCGGTGTTATACATATATTATCAATTTGCATATATGGATACATGAATCTGGAAGATGTATTTATTTTCATTTAGTCTATGTCCTAGTGTTATCGTCAACTGTTGGAAAGTAACAGATTTATAGATGATTGCTCAAAAGTACATAAGATCCATAACTTATCTGACATTCTCCTTCATTTATAATAAACCGCTTAAAGTATTATAATTCAGTGAAAAGTAAAATCTTAAAGTACTTTCATCCAGTAGAAAGTCAAATAGTGAATATTCAAACCTGCATATGAACATATCGCACGTTTAATAATATACAGAAGTAATTAAAAATTTAAGTTTTTGAAGATTTCATCATATGTGACCCAGCCTATGAAAAGATGGCTTATGACTCAAAACATGACATGACATGGTTTCGATAGTTTTTGAGACGCTCTTTTACGTGGTGAAAACTAGAAAGTCCTTTCTTTTTTGAGCCATAAGCCACCTTTTCATAGGCCAGGTCATATATATTTATTACTGAAATAAAGTTGAATTGAATTGAATTGAATAGATGATCCTGATATTAATTTTATATATGTTTGTGATGAGGAGCGGGGACAATCCCCCCTTTGTTGGGCAACACAAAAAGTAGAATTCTATACAGTAAGGGCGACTACGCAGAAAGAAGTTCTGCGCAAAAATACTGTGGATAGCGTACGTTAATAAACAACCGTAATTTTTGCATATGCCTGTGTTAACGTACGCTATCCACAGTATTTTTGCGCAGAGCTTTCTGCGTAAGCGACCTTCATCAAATTTATATAAATCTTACCGATTTTGAAGGAAACCTTATAAATAAATGAAATATAAAAAATAATAATAAATAAACTTGTTAATGACAAGGCCTAGGCTTAACCGGTTTGTCCAAAGCGCGGCGTGGCGCGACGCGGGTGACGCACGAACTCGGACCGCTGCGATGCTAAGCAAATTAAATGTTTGAAAGAGCACTAAAGTCAATTGATTTTATTTCGCATCAGCATGGGAAATAGTGTCAAGTGACGTTATTTCTTTCGATCTTGTTACTTGTCACTGTTTCCGACCAACATAAAAAAAATAAAATGAAAGTTTTTTTGTAATAGCGGTCGCCCCTCGGCAGGCAATGGCAAACCTCCGAGTGGATTTCTGCCAAGCTTCTCATAAAAATAAAATCGCCGTTGGAGTCGGCGTAAAACTCTAAATCCCTCCCCTTTGTGTGACAACATCAAGGCGCACAAGGCGAGCAAGAACCTCGGCAAATACTAACATATTGTGTAGGCGCCAATCTACTATTATTACTAGAGAAGATAAAAATATGCGCAAAAAATCCCGTTTTATGCGCATAAAATAAGCACTAAAATCAGCGAAAGATGCTCAATAAAAAAAATATGCACAATAAAAGTCCTTAATTTTCATTAAAAGAAAGACAATGTTATTTACTGTTACAGAACAAATGCTTTTATTTCAGTGTCAGTCTTAAAATTCTTTTCGCATTAAACCTCTGATTTTAGTTACTAACTAATAAAAAGCGAGAGCAAACATACTTAAACAATACAAGTTAATATGCCAAAAATTGTGTATTATAAAAAACAAAATAAAAAAGCTAAAAATTAATTCAGTGTATTGCACACTTGTTAACACACAAGTACTATGTACATTAGACCGTATCGAAAACAAAACCCTAGTAGTCGCCCAATTTAATTTTTCTTCGTATCTTTGGCATTTATAGTCGGATTTTAAAGTGTGATACACCAATGTTTTTGTCTCGATGAGGGGGTTTTCCTATGGAAGTTCATTGACCTCAGGTGCTCCATAATAAAAAACAAAAAAAGTTGGGTTTTTCCGTATGGTTTTCCGACTTAACAAATCGAAATACTTTTTTGGCAAAAGATTAAGGATTTTTGACGGTGTTTAATTTACTGTCATTAGGGCGGTACGTTAGGGTGGTGCCAACTGAGATCTGTTGGGTAAGTGCCACAATGGAGCACATGAGGCCAATGAACATCCGTAGGAAAACCCCCCTCCTCGAGACAAAAACATAAAATTATTTATTTATTTCATGAAGTCAATGAAACAAAGTTCTTACTGACTACTTAAAGCGATTAATTATGAGCTAAATACTTTTAACCTAATAAAACAAAATTAATTAATCAATAAACCGTATATAACATAGAGAGAAAAGCATTTTTAGACATAGAGAAATCTTGGTAGAAGTCGAGATCTCATTGAATTCACGGAGAGCACGCGCCAAAGGAGCATTTTTCGCATAATCAGTCTTAACCTGATCTGGGTAGAAGGGATAAAACTTGCGTAGTGTCCTGAGAGGGACAAGAAAATGAATCCTTTCTAGCAAAGACGGACAATCATTAATGATTGATTCAAGTGACTGAAGGTTGATTAAGAACAGGCGTGAATGATAGGAAGGGATGGGATCAGAAAATTTTAAAGAGGGAAGGGCCGATTTTAAAAACACTTTTAGAACCCTTTCAATCATATTAATAGAAAATTGGAAATAAGGTCTCCAAATAAAAGCGGCATATTCTAACCTAGAACGGACAAAAGTTGTAAACAGGAGTTTAAGCGTATAAGGATCGGAAAATTGTGAACTGTTTCTTCGAACAAAGCCGAGAACTCAATATGCCTCAGTTAAAATAAAATTTATGTGACTATTAAATAAGAAATGCGTATCAAAAATTACTCCAAGGTATTTAATTTCTACAACAGATTAAAGCACATTATTAGAGATTGCATAAGACGTTTTTGAAATATTGTGACTTTTCGAAAAGGTAATTTAAAAGCATTTTTATACATTTAATGAAAGACTACTCTTCTCACACCAAAGACTTAACGTATCCAACTCCGCTTGAAGATACTTCGCATCAGACGAGTCTTTAATCACCGAAAATATTTTTAAGTCGTCGGCATACAGCAAAAAATTGGCGAAAGAAAAACACATGGACCCAAAATGCTTCCTTGAGGAACTCCAGAACTGGCGATGAAAGGTTCCGAAGACACGCCATCGACTGTCACCACACACCGTCTATTATTTAAGTAGGATTTTATCCATTGAAGAAAAACAGAGTGAAAGCCCAAAACCGCTAGTTTATGTATTAGAATCGTATGTGAAACTTTATCAAACGCTTTCGAAAAATCTGTGTAAATGCAGTCAACTTGGAGTCCTGCCGATATAGCTGCGAAGCAGTATTCACTGAACACTGCTAAATTGGAGACTGTGGAAAGTCCAGCAACAAAACCATGCTGATTAGGTGAAATAATGCTCTTAGTCGCGAAAAACATCTTCTCTTTTATAAAGCTTTCAAACAGTTTGGAGACAGTCGAGAGCTTCGAAATAGGCCTATAATTGCAGACATCATTTTTATTACCACTTTTAAAAAGCGGATAAATTGATGTCAGCTTCCAGTCATCAATAAAAATTCCTGAAGTCAAAGATTTATTGAAAAGGATTTTCAACGGAGTGACAATCGCTGGACAATTTTTTATAAAAACTGCTGAGAGTCCATCAGCATCCGTTTGAGTAGAGAGTTTTAACCTTAGAATTCCGTCTATGACATCGTCCGAAGAGAGGCTCAAACTGCCAAAGTTGATCGACGATAATTGGTTAGGTGCGGGAAAACTTTCAGAATCATCACATTCAACCTCATCTTGTACGAAATTTGCTTTGAAAAAATCAGCAAACAAGTTAGCTACATCGGTTGGCGTGCTCACAAATTTTTCACCCAGCCTTACTGCCGATGGAACCCAGGAGTAAGACTTTTTTGACTTAACATAATGCCAAAAGGCCTTGGGGTTAGACTTTATGTTCGACTCGATGCTACGCATATAGTTCTTATATAGAAACTTATCTAAACAATTGAACTGCTTTTGATACTGCTGGAACTTAGAAAAGAAACTTTGGTTGTTGGTTTTTTTAAACTTTTTATAAAATTTGTTGCGGCAGATTCTTAAGCGATTTAAGTTCACGATTATACCACGGAAGCTTGTAGAGTCTCCTTTTTATTAAGGCAATATTTTTAGGAAACAGCTGCTTCAGAAGATTTTTGAAGTTAGAGAAACATAAAGAGACATCGGCATCAAATAATACTTGCTCCCAATTAATATCAACTAGAAGAGTATTCAGCTTTAAAAAGTCACAGGAAGCAAAATTGAATGCAATTCTTTCCTCAGGCTTAGGGGTTGCAAATACATAAAATTCTGCTTTAAGAACCAGTGACACATGATGTTTACCAGTAAGCGAGAGTGGGGAGACACATTGTGAACCAGCAATATTGATGTTATCACTAACAAAAACAAGATCAAGAATTCGGCCAAGATTGTTTACAAAGTTGTTAATTTGGACTAACCCATTACTTAAGATATTATCAATAACATATGATTCAAGCGAGGTAGTTATATTATTTAGAATAAGACCAAAATTTGAAAAACTGTCAGACCAAATAACTTCTGCAAGATTAAAATCCCCACAAATGCAAATTTGGTTAACAGCCAGCTTGTTTTGGACTAAGGACACGATATTGTCTGTATGCGCTTTATATAAATCGAAGTTACTAGTCGGAGGGATGTACGAGGCTAAAATGTATTTAATTTTCATTTCATTTATTAATCAAATCATTAGCGCAATAAGATCAAAAGAAAGATCTTTTATAGCGCAACAAAATATTCATAACAGTACATATGCACATATAACTAAACGACAAATTGCTTAAAACTAAAAAAGTAACATCAGATAATTAAAAAAGAAAAGTATTTTTAAGTGAGTTGCCCAGTTCCAGGACATATACATACAACAAGACTTAATTAAACAAGTATATAGAGAGCACATCTTAGGGACTGAAGTTAAGCTAACGGAAATGTGCATACAGAAAATTTTTAGAGTTGATTTTCTTTAAACTACTTTGAATATAAGATGGAATAGAGTTCCAGCTGCGGATAGCATTGACAAAGAATAGCCGTGCAGAGCTGAGGAACAGTCAAGTCCTTTACTCGAGGTGATTTGGGGAACGTTAATTTTTCATACAGATATGTTGGTGCCTTGTCCGTCATGAGACGAAAAAGGAATATACAATTTCTAGCTTTAAGATATTCTGATATTTCACTGCCAAGATGGCGCGTTCTCCAAGTAGAAATATGCTCATATTTAGCTAGCCCAAACACATAACGCGTGGTCTGATTAAATACTACATCTATTTTGTGAGCTGATTGGAAATCTAACCTGCTGTATACTACTTGAGAATAGCAGATAATTGGCAGTATAAGTTGAGTTGCGAGTTTACGTCTGATTTTATCGGTGTGAATGGAGAGGACATACGTAAATTCCTTAAAGTATTATAGACTTTGCTTACTGTTGAATTCACATGGTCAATGCAGGTAAGGTCGGTGTTGATAATAAACCCAAGGTTATTTACTTTTGGCACAAATTTAATAGGTTCGCCACCAATGTGTAATGATGGAATGGCTGCTAGATTAAGACGTTTCTTACAAATAGGTAAAACAAAACACTTGTCATTTAGTATTGACATCAGTTCTCTGTTGAAGCTTGCACACAAATTAGCTGAGTCCTCAACAGGACCTGACATATAGAGCTGGACATCGTTCGCATAGGCATGCATATTGGCTTGTATAGAAACCCTAAATATGTCATTAACGAACAAACTAAATAATAGTGGTCCTAAGATTGACCCTTGTGGGAGACCGGTGAACAATGGCCTTAGTTCAGATATCTGAGATCCAACTTTGACATGCTGAGACCTCTCTTTCAGGTAGCTATGCATCAGTTTCACTGCTGCCTCGCCAAACCAAAAGTAATATTTTAATTTAAAACACAGTAGTTCATGGCTAACTGAATCAAAGGCTTTAGAGAAGTCCAGCAACCATAGTAAAGTTAAGTGGTTCTTGTCGAACGGTATTCTTATATCATCGAGTAGAGCAGCTGTGATGGGGTCCGAATCCGGATTGAAATGGGGTTGAATTTACTGATGTGGGAAGAGATTTGTTCGGATAACAAAGATTCAAAAATTTTAGACAAGGCTGGTAGTATACTGATGGGTCGGAAATCACTAGGGCTGGATGCGGACTTATTTTTAGCTACAAGAAGCACAGGGCAATCTTCCAGACTTCGGGGAAACAAGACGTGGTGAGACTATGATTTATTATGTGTGTCAGGGTTGGCAAAATAATCGGTTAAATTACCTTCACACATCTAATCGGAATGCCATCTTCTCCGATTGCATTGAACCTGATCTTAAAAACAGATTTCACTACATCAAGCTCACTCACAGCAATGAATTCAAACTGTTCGCCAGCAAAAGGTACCGGACAGGAAGCTACAGAATTGGTGGTAAGGGGACAAGCTGAAGACGAGGAAGCAAAGGCAACGCTAAGCGTTTCCGGACTCAGCGAGCATTCCGATTTCTCACTGGCATGGACGCGGAGTGTCCTCAAATTTCGCCACAAGACATTATTGGGCAGTGAGGGATCCAGCTTCTTCATAAAGAATTTTTTCTTTTCACGTCTTATAACCGAGGTAGCATCATTTCTTATTACTTTGAAAGCACCCCAGTTCTCATCTGTCCGGTTCTTTTTCCATATGTTATAATATTTATTGCGTTTTTTAATTGCTGATCGGACCGCACCATTAAACCAAAGGCAGGACGAAGAGCTGCTACAGGTTCGAGTAGGAACATGAGCGCTGAGTGCATTTAATATATTTTCATTTAGGAAACGAAGCTTCTCATTGACCGTGCTGAGACCCCAGCAATCAGACCAATTGACATGCAAGAGGTCTCTGAAAAGGTTGTTAACATTTAGGAAATGGTAGTCAAAGAAGGTAAATACATGGGTATTATCGTCATAGTGATCAAGCTTAACGTCAAAAGAACAAAATATCAAGTCATGATCAGATATAAAAGATATCTGGTCAAATTTTAAAACAATAGA
>JAPVRG010016333.1:0-16738 GCA_029783565.1 Rhagoletis cerasi
CATTATGTAAAATGTGGAGTTATCGATAATCCCTAGTGGGATACATCACTAGAATGTGTAATCGCTATTATTAGATAACGTTTTAGTATATTGAGCACGCTTACATTTTTGAGCTGAAAATAAATCCAACTTTATCTTACAAAGTAAACACGCCATTTATTCAAAGAGATCACCCGCTTGGTACACGCATGACCGTGCCGTAGACGTTGCTTCTCTCTCTTTCTGTCAACAGCAAACTTAGTATGTTTCTACTTACCTTTTACGCTACGCTACGTACACGTTCGTGGATAATCGCGCTTTAAGTGGTGATAGCACTTTTAGAAAAGTATCGATTTTAGTACTCATTTAGAATACTCTAAAAAGAATCGATTTCAGTACTCAAATTGCAAAAAAGTATCGATAATACTCATACTTCCAAAGTAATTTTAAAGCAAATGCGAAAAAACCAAAATCAGATTGCCTTGCTTTTATGACCTCTTCCTATCCGTAAATTGAATAGACACTGCTTTTAAAAGTTGAAACCTGATCTGGCAAGCATATTTAAAGGAGTATTTGAAATAAATTTGCAATAAGTTAACTTCTACAAGCGTTAAAGAGCTGTTTATATTAAAAAGCTTATTCAAAGTTAAAAAAAAAAAATTTTGTCATAAGTGTTGGACGCGTATATTTATAAAACACTTTATTTTGAAAATTAAACGCAAATGAGAAAGAAATGTTATGAAGCCCATTCTCTAAAGGAAAGATAAGCTGTTTTTTATAAACATTTTCTTCGAGAATGGGCTGGATTTCGATTTCGCAACGCAGGTTGTTGTTGTTGTAGCGGCTTACTTAGCCCTGACTAGATCGGTTTGTCTCTCAGTCGTTGTCATCAAGTTGAACCAACGTACAGTGGTCGCTCCCACCATCTCATAGTAGATCTGGCTATTAAAATGTATTCTTGTTTTTGCTTTATTCTAACTGTTGAAGAATAGCTTCAAAAGGAAGAGCATGAAATTGATTTGGTTTTGCAGCGTGATCAACTTGAATGTGAAGGTCGCAGTTAAAATATAAAAGCGTCTTTAAAGCTGAGTGCTCGTCCAATGAAAGCAATAAATATTGTAAAGAAAGATATTAACTAATTTTTTTCGATAATTTACGAGTTGATAGCACGCTGTGTTTATTTAATAAAATTAATGTAACATAGGTGTCTATTTTAGTACTAATTCGTGTGTAAACTAAAATTTTATTTCGCATTTAGTTGGGAAGTTAATTTAAGTTAACAATCAAATTTATTTTCAAATACTTTAACAATTTGGCGAGACTGCAACCAAACAAGATCATACGTTTTGGAAAAACATTCTGATTGGCTTGCGACAAACGACTAGTTTTTATTCAATAGTTATATACAAACACCTGAAAATAATACTGATCGTGGTCATCCCAGAATAAGTTTTTCTGAATCCTCAAGACGAACAAAGAGAAGACAAATTGCTGAGGTGGCCGAAATTGATGTGTCTGCTGCTGATTGTTTGAATTTTTCTACTGAACAAGCAAATAGCACAACAATTTCGCCTGAAAGCACTATTGAGGGTATTATTTTATGGGGTTGAGGGCGGAAGGTGTTGGGTGGTGGTTGGTTTGGTGGGGGTTTGGAGGGGCTTAATCACGACCACTTTATATCTCATTTCAAAAAAAAAAAAACGAACAAAAAAAAACTTTTTTTAGTTAGGGAGTGTGGGTGGAAGATGGTACAACGGGGTTTTGGAGATGCTTAATCACGACCACTTTATATCTCATTACAAAAAAAAACAAGCAAACAAAAAATTTTTTTAGTAGGGGGTGTGGGTGGTTAGTGGTGGGGTGAGATTTTGGAGGGTTTTTTTACTTGTTATAATTTCATAGAATTTTGAAAACAAATTTCACATTGATATATCCACTCGAAGAATTTTTGGACACTCGCTCCATACAATCCCGACCACTGTGTAACGGGAGGCCCAGGAAGTTTGCCACTCCCATTGGATTGTTCCAAAGGGAGAGGGGCGCTAGTTGTGTGTTGGGTTTAGGGGGCATGCGAAAAGATGTTTCGAGTCATGTGGTGACTCTCCGCATGCCGGGAAGGAATTTGCAACATCTGGGTTCAGCCGTCTCAGGTACGAGTTTAACCTGCTGCAGTATCCGGAGCGCAGTTGTGCCAGTGTGGTGCGAGTCTCCCGAAGTAGATGAAGTTCTGTCTCGTCCACGTCCGGCGTTTGGGTGCCCAAAACGGTATTCACAGGTCTGGAGTCCATATAACTTTGGACTGACTCCATGTGAATGCCGTTGTTTGATAAACCTCTGGACTTCGTCTGTCATTTCGTAGAGGTGTCTTCTGACGTGCCTGGGCGGGGGCTCCGCCTCAAGGAGTTGTCGGTTCGGGTGTCCACGACGGTGAAATCCCACCAAGAACGGCTAGCTTAGCATCAAGTTGTGCTCCTTAACTGGAAACAGTTGGGCTTCGTCATGTAGGTGGTGTTGTGGCGACATCAGAAGACATCCTGTGGAAGTCCGAAATGCCGTGTTCTGACATGTCTGTGGCTTCATCCACCGCGTCGAACTTGTCCAGGGCGAATAAAACAGACGCTGCATAGTTTAAAACCGGCCGACCAATTGCCTTGTATGTTGCCAACCAAGTTTCTTTGTCCTTGCCCCAGGTGCTGCCGGGTAGTGACTTGAGTACTTTGTTGCGGTTCTGTACTCTGTTGACAATTGCGGTTGTGTGCGCCGAGAAGGAGAGCAGTAACTCCGAGGATATTCAGGTTGTTCACCGTCGGAATTGAACCCCATCGACTTGAAATCCCAATTGTAGTCGGACCTCCTTCGTCCAGGTGGTAAAAAGGGTTGCCGAGGATTTCGTTGGGGAGAGGGAAAGGCTCCTTGCAGTGAAGAAGCGAGAAAGTTCGGATAGATAACTGTTTACTTTCGAGCACAAGTCATCAATTCCAGTTCCAGACGGCATGATCGAGCAATCGTCGGCGTAAGAGACAATGGAGACGCCCTCTGGTGGTTGAGGGAGCTTTGAAATATAATAGTTAAATAGAAGCGGGGAAAGGACACCACCCTGTGGGACCCCCTGTTTCATTTTCCTAGGTTTGCTATGTTTGTTTCTAAATATTACCGATGAGTGTCGACCACTCAGATAATTGGCTGACCACCGTTTGAGTCTCTATGGGAGAGAGGAAGCCTCTATATCATCTGGTAGCGTGGAGTGGCAGACGGTGTCAAACACCTTTGAAAGATCCAACGCTACTAGGACCGTTCTCTCACAGGGGCGGTTTCGGTTTAGGCCACGAGTTATCTGAGTGTTTATGGCGTTAAGTGCTGTTCTTGTGCTGTGCACTTTACGGAACCCGTGCTGATGCATCGCTGGGGTTAAGTGTTGTATGTAGTACGGGAGTAGTAAGGCCTGAAGCGTCTTCGCGACCGGGACAAGGAGTTATCGGACGATAAAAATCTCCTTCGCTGGCGGGTTTCCCCGGTTTGAGCAATGGAACCACTCTCCCCATTTTCCAGATGTCTAGAATGATGAGAGTGGCCATGGACAGATTGAGTACCTTGGTGAGATACTCTACTGCCGCAATACCCAAATTTTTTAGCATCAGCATTCAAATTCCGTCTGGCTTTGGAGGCTTTGGCCTTCCTTAGGCAAGAGGCGCACTGGGTGTTGGCAATTTGTGCAGCCTTCTGGTCACTGGACGTTTGGCCTTGTCCACCGGAGGATGCAGTATGAGCTGCCGGCTAAAATAGAGAAGAGTGGTCTCCGAAGGATATTTCAACCCTATCATCTCGTTTCGTCTGATTGGGCAGTGACCTCACGGTTGACCAAAGCTTACTCACACAAGAGTCGAAATTACAGTTCTTCAGATGCTCCTCCCACGTTTTCCGCTTATGTCCGTTTACCAATTGCCGAATCTCCATATTGAGATCCCTTACGCGGGGATCTCCGGGATCGGAGGTTGTCACGCTCATCGGCTAGGATAGCCGCTTCCGCTGGGAAATTAGGTCGTGTTTCTCTAATACATCCAGCAGGAATGAAGCGGACTGCAGCAGCAATGAAAACCCTGCGGAACTCACGTTCCCCCACATGAACGTCTGTTGGTATGGGAAGTGCAGCGAAGGCGCTTTCAATAATTTCCTTAAAGCCGTTCCAATCAGCTTTATTAAAGTTGACGTAAGTACGGTGATCTGCGGAAGCAAAGTCAGCAGGTTTATCGATGGAGATGACTATGGGCAGATGGTCTGATGCAAGGTCGCCACGTTACTCTGTTTATCAGACCAGCACTCACTATTGTGATATCAGGCGAACTACTGCAACTACCCATAATCCTAGTGGGTGCGTCGTCGTTCATGGTGCAGAATGTCGAATCGTCTATCTGCTCAGACAACTGCGTTCCCCTACGATCATGTGACAGATTTGAATGCCAAAGATCGTGGTGCGCACTAAAGTCACCAACTACCACACGGGTTTCACCTCTGAGGAGCACACCTATGTCAGGGTGATATCCTGCCGGGCAGCTTGTAACAGGGGGTATATAGACATTAAATATTTTGAGCTCGACATCGCCTGACCGGATAGCAATACCTTGACATTCTAGAATGGTATCCCTGCGGTCGATGTCTCCATCAATAAGACGATATTGCACGGTGTGGTGTGTGATGAACGCTAGGCCACCACCATTATCTCGCTCGCGATCTAAACGGTGCACATTGTATCCGGCGCAATTCAACAGTGCTGAATTGCTGTGCAACTTCGTCTGTTGGACCGTAGCTATTAATATCCCATGCCGGCTCATAAATACAGTGATCTCTTCGATCTTGCTCTGCAGTCCGTTGCAGTTAAATTGTAGTATCTTCGTATGTCTTCGGAGACTTATGGCAACACGTGGTGTGAGTGAGGTATGTTGTCTGGGGGGCCCTTGCTGTGCTGCTGGGAAGGGGGCAGCCTGGTGGTTGTAGTTCCCCGTCCACTCTCGAGCGGTATGCAGCCCTGAGCATGCCCTAAAGTGGCACCAGCTAAGGCAGGAGCTGCACTTGACTGATGTCACGTTACGGTATATTCTGGACTGGCATACCGAGCAGAGTGTTCGAGGAACTAGTAGTTGAGTGTGTTGTGTTGTGTGATGTGTGGGAGCTTTGAAATATAATAGTTAAATAGAACCGGGGAAAGGACACCACCCTGTGGGACCCCCTGGTTAATTTTCCTAGGGTTGATATGTTTTTCTCTAAATATAAATAAAAATAAACTGGGGATCCATCCCTTTTCAACTCCCTTGTAAATGCTGCCTTAGCTCGTATGAAAGTGGCAGCGAATTCATCACGAGTGCTGGTTTCCAGCTCTTTGGGGTCTTCTTCCAGTTGAGATTGTGTTGATTCGAACTGATCCTGAATGCGATCCAGCTGCTCCAATCTCACTGATAACTCAGCGTGATCCATGGCGTGGAGTTCCTCTGAGTTAAATTGTGTCAAACTTAATTGCCGCAGCAAGGCTTCGACTTTCTTTTTTAAAAGCGACATTTTTCCAACTATTAGACCGATTGTGTATAGTCGAAGGAATTGACTACTAGACCTTTTGTTAAACCGAACTGCTGCGCGATCACTGTTTGCTTGGCAAAACAACGAAAAATATGTACAGTCAATTTAACTGTTGAATCGCGTGATTTATATATTCTCTTTGTCCTTATGCACGGCAAAAGACGAAAATTGTTTATCATTAACTGCGCAAAGTTAGCTGTTAAATCTGGTGATTAGTGCACGGTGCCTATGTACAGAGCAATCAAAACTATGTACAAACGCAGGCAGGTAGCCGTGCTTATGTATCACGTCGGGGTCACCAAAAAATGTATGTAGTCGCGCAAGAGTTTTTGCGCTCAAACGTATAGTGAAGATTAGTAAAACGAAATAAAAATACTAAAATGGTGTATGGCATACGTTATAAATGCGGCTGTGTATTATTTACATCTTTGCTACAACTTATATATGTAATAGGTTTGCCGTGTGCAATATCAAAAAATGTAGTAGGTGATGCCACTAAGTTATGCGGTAGCGCTCTGAACACAAATTTTATAGTTTATTTTGTTACTTATTTAATTTTTTCTTTTTTGTCGTTGATCTTCCATAACAGTATTTGTACAAAAGGATATTGCATTGTAGGACAGCAATGCAAAACATTAATTCACAATTATAAATTATTAAAATATGCTGATATAGTATGTACAAATATATACAGGTTTATGTATATGCAAGCATGTAAATGTATAATAGTTAAACAGTTTTTTTATTAAAAAGAACTAAAGATTTATTAATTTCGATACCAAAGAAATAGTAAAGTTAAGTACACCCCAGGTCAAAATTATAACAAATTTTAAAAATAAATTTTTGTATTTACTTTTAGTTATTTTGTTTTAGTTTATTCTTTAACAACAACCACATAAATGTAAGACTAACTTTGTGCAATAATTTAAAAAAAATTCGAAAAACTTTGGAAATATTTCAAGTTTTTTAATTAGATTTCTTAGATAGATTTTAAGCATCCAGTTTTGCAGCCCATTCAGTTTTAGTATCATAAATTGCAAGTTTGAAGTAGCTAGGACTCACCATTACTCTTTGGTTATTTTTTTTAAGATTTTTCTCATTTTCTTCCACACAATATTTTCGAACATATTTTGCATGGAAGAAAATACACAACACCGTTTGAAAAAATGCCAAAAATCAACGGTAAGTCGCAGCTAATTCAAACTTTCACTTCATGATACTTTAGTTAAATATGCTAAAGCAACTACATTCCCAAAATCTTTCTTAAATATAGAATTAAAAAGTTTGACGTTTTTGCGTAAGTTTGTTGCATTTTATAAAATATTGCATCAAGTTTGAAAGTTTAATATTTGCGGTTGCTCAAGATCATATGCATGTTCCACACCACCATTGTAGCCCACTGAAATAAGTAAACAGTTAAACAATATGCTACCAACAACTCTACCACCAAACAGGCACTTACCGATCACCAATCATTAGCGTACCCGCCGGATCGATGGTACCTTCATTTATCAACCATTCACAAATAGTTGGATTCGATTTACCAAGCACGGAAAGCTCACGTTCTGAAAATGTCCGCACTGCGCACACAAAACTACTCGAACCGGGTATCACCATGCCAAACATAGGAAAATGTGCATCTATATTTGTCGTAATAGTCAAGCATTCCGGTTGGTTCAGATGTGAAGCGCCAGTTTCAGGATCTTTCGAAATTCTGCTAGGTAGTAGGCTAGTGTGCCGTTAATTACACGTCTCTGCGCTTGAGGCACCGGGCGTATCGCAGCCGCGCGCTTTAGTCAATAGGAACAACTTCCAAAGCCTATTGTAGAAGAAAAAACAATTTTATTGCCAATTTTTACTTGGCCAATTCGAAAAACTCACTTTGAATTCGCAGCCGGAACTCGCACTTGTATTGCAGTGGTATAAGGCACAGAATTCACAAATCTGTGGAAGGAAAACTCAATTGGTCTTTATTTATCACTTAGCAATAGATACTTGAAATTAGTTACCTAAATATGCAGCTAAAATCCGGAAAAACTTCATAAAAATCGCAATCCTCATTTCAAAATAATTAAATATAGGTAACAGTCAGAACTTTTGCTAAGAAATATTAAATTCGAAAGTCAAAACAAAGCAGAAACGTCAAAGACAGTGATGTCCATGTAGGGGGTTCATATTATATTAAGTTCATAGCTTTAAGTACTTTTATTAACTTTACTCTTGTAATACTTTGAATTTGTATATTGGAATATGAGAGTCAATATTTTAATTTTCATTTTTAATTGTAGGTATCATTGATATTTATAAAATGTAAAATATTAAATTTTATTGTATGAAACAATTAAATTAAAAACCACTTATATTATTAAATATTTTTATCAGAATATAAATTTCTGAAAACTCAGATATCAAAAATGAAAATTAAAATATTGACTCTCATATTCCAATATAAAAATTCAAAGTATTACAAGAGTAAAGTTAATAAAAGTACTTAAAGCTATGAACTTAATATAATATGAACCCCCTACAGTCCACTTATACTTTTTCAACAAAGTTAGTAAAAGGAGTGTTTTTCCTATAGGTTTTTCTCGGTTTTTTGTTCAAGAGGGCATCATCCAAAACGGGTTCACCCGCTTTACAATTTTTTTTTACATTCGGCAATCGTTGCAAATGGCGACACGTTTAAGGGCCGGTTGTGTTAATCAGTACAACTTCCGATTAAGCACATTGACTGCTTTATCGATCACATGTTATTTGCAGGGAGTCGATAATGCCGATAATGATGTTCAACCGGCAGGTAGTGATAACCAGACATTGAACAACCGGCCCTAAGAAATGCCAAAAATTAACCAGGGTATTCGTATAAACGCGCAAATGCCTCGTAACGGCGTAAACCTCGCAAGCTTACTTAATTTTGTATGGAAAACCGGTTTGTTTACGTGGTGTACGCGGTTACGAGGTGTTTACGCGTTTAGACGAATACCCTGATTATTTTTATTGCTATATATTTAAGCAATAATTTACAATATAATTGATTAAATTAATACTATTTTAAACTTGAAGTCCAAATTCATTTTTAAAACTATTTAACACAAAAGGCTATTAATTGTTTGGAAGCATATTAAAGTACATTTACATATGTAAAGATTATCCTCATTTTCAAACTTAACTCCCTAATCTGTAATTAAAAAACAGACAAGCCATACAAAATTCCTCCCTCGTTACTCTGTAACTATAAAATAATCTTAGATTAAAGCGATAACTTTTCAGTGTCAAACCTACTTTTATCGATTATTTTTGCGAAGAAGAGGAGAAACGTCAAATGTGAGAGTGGTTAAAAATGAACACTAGCGAGAAAAGAGGGGTGTGTAATAAAATACTAAGTTAAAATATATTTAAATTCCTTAATTCAGCAGAAAAAAGATCATTTGGAACAGAGAAGAAATTGCACTTTTCCTTGACTTGTGAGAAAAAGAAGCACAACAAATTTTGCAGCTAAAAATCCGAGATTCGACTGTGTAAACGGGGGGATTGACGAACGAGTTTTGATTGGGATTAGTTTTATATGTATACATACTTTTAGTTTTCATTTATTTTGAAAACAAATAAATTAACATAACACTCATATGTGTGTACTTATGTATAGCATGAATCTACGTAGTAGATAGTAGGAGCAAGATGCAACCATCAATCAAAACTGCAGTCGCTCGTCGGTAGGCAATGTCATAAACTATAGGTGCCTTCATTTTCGTAACAGCTTCAAGACATCTACCACAAATTGGAGGAGAATACGGCTAATCACGCAGAAAAATGTGCCGGCGACAAATATTTTTTTTACTTATTTTAACAAAGATGGTAATCTACTGATTTGCACTTTTTTCAGTTTTCAAAATGACTCAGTGCGGCCAAGTTTTATCAAATCCTAGGGTTACATGCCCATAAATCCAAATAAACGTGGTGCTTAGGTGGAGTTATGAGTAGTGTTTAATGTTAAACTCCAAAATGACCCATAAACTTGAGTTTATGGCGCAATGAAAACGTAATATTACACTGTCTTGAAAATGATCTGTCATCTTCTCGTTGTTCTATTTCGGGTGTTCGCAGTATTTGCCACACTGCCCTACATCTAAGTCTGATCGTCCCGATCAGAGACACTTGCTGTTCGAAACGCCACAAGCTTCTCCAAGTGGATCACCTTCTTCTGGATACTTGGTCTCCAGGCGGTCGGGATTCGATACACCACGTCATTCAGCCTTTTGACAACCTTATATGGACCTTCCCAGTTACACTGAATTTTTTTGGACAAACCTTGTTTACGTTGCGGATTGTACAGCAAAACTAAATCTCCATCTTGGAAACCCTCGGACTTTATTGCATGATCGAATGAAAATCGATTTGAAATTCCATTTTAAAATTACGGCATTCGGTAACGGGCCGGCTTTTTCAGTACAAATTATATTGGATAAAAAACAGCTGTTATTTAGTTTCACTCGTTTTCAAAACGAATAATCATTCGATCACGGATGCCGTTATTCGGGCCTAGGCTTTGATCTTGTCACTCATAATTTGAGTAGGTTGTCTCCCAAGAAAATGTATCTCTATCAGCTCCTATTCCAGGATGGTGGACGTTTCTTTTCCAATTCTCCTTGCATCGCCACTAACTCCAAATTTCAGGTCATTAGCGAAATGGAATTCACTGCGGAAGATAACCTTTGCAGAAGTTTTACCCGTCGTTTCATGCACTACTGACAGGTACCCCGTCAGGAAAAAAGATGTTCAATGTCCACGACCTTTCTCAAATGCTCTTCGAGATTCTGTTGAACCGTTCCACCATGCCATTAGTAAATTTGAAGTTACCAAGTATTGTAAAGTGTTGTTTTACAATAAAGTTAGTTGAACTGTGTTTGGAAAATCATAAAGTATGAAAGGAGAATCGCAACAACTGGTGTCGAAATTGCGATTGCTTAATAGATTCCAGAAGAGCAAGTATTAGAAATGGCGAAATTTTGCGATCTGAATATACAGCCTCTGAAAAAGAAATCGGCAATGCGAGGACTATCCACGTCTGAAAACAAAGCGGAATTACAATAACGCTGCAGGAAGCTATGGAATACAGAAAGTTCAAGAAATGCAAAAGGTTTCTGGATCATCAACAGTTATGGATATAAACACGATATTGGCTGCCATTTCACAGATATCATAAAGACAGAAAGCAAAGATGCAAACACAGCAAGAAGCGCAGCACACACGAATGTCGGAGATGTCATCACATACTTCACCACAACTGCAAGCACAGTAGTCACGTATATCATAGCGGCTTGATGAAAAGATTACACAGCTTCAGGAGAATTTAGTCAAAGATAACGCTGAACTCAAAGAGAGAGAATAAAACCGAGGAGCGTCAAGATAAATTCGAAGCGCTAATTAAGGAGAAACAGGATGGAGTCGAGGCTGAGGTAGATGAGCTAGAAGGTCGTCTCCGTGATTTGTACTAAATCGTCCATCCACTTCGACAAACGCTCCCAAGGTAAAAACTCCATCCTTTGACGGCACAATTCCTTTTCAGGTTTTCATGATCCAGGTCGCAAAGACGGCCACAGCAAATAAGTGGAGCATGGAGGCTAAATCCGCTGCGCTATTTGCCGCATTTAGGGCCGTTTTCTCGACTGCCTGTTAAATTTAACTTACCCTTGAACGCATCGACTGCTTTATCGGCCACATGCATTTAACAGGTAGTCGATAACGATGTTTACTGGGAAGATAGATTTAACAGGCAGTCGAGCAAACGATTTAAAAGGACCTGCATCGGAAATTTTGCAAACTGTTTCCGAGTGTGAGAGGGAAAACTACGATTCATAGATGCGTTCAGTGGAAAAGCGTTATGGCAGCGAGCACAGGAGGCAGATTTACCAGATGAAGCTGGAGAGCCGCTACGAAAAAGTCAACGAGACTCTACAGGAATTCGCCTCCGAGATTGAAAGGTTGGCTCACTTGGCAATAGGAGACGCATCTGGTCAACACCTCGAAATAATAAAACTCCTACCCTTTATAAACATAATACGGGACATGTACACGAAGCGATCAACCTATGCGAATCCAAAGCCAACATTTGCTAAAACTGTCCCATGTGCCCAGACCCGAGAAATGTCCGCGCTCCTAAGTAGACCAGCTTATAAAGCCCATTGAAAGCAGATAGAAACATCGGACATGTCAAATGAAATGCGGAAGAAAATTATCCAACTGCTGGGTGATAAATAAAATGCTTTAAATGTGGAAGGCCAGGCCACTTCGCTCGCGATTGTAACGCAAGTACCAACAAGAACAATTCAGCAGGACACAAACTCAGGACTGATGATGAACCAAATTCCAATCAGTCGTTAAACTAAAACGAGCCAGCAGAAAGGTGAGCGCGCTGGCTCCCGCAATTGAATACCCCATAATCTCCCCACAAAGTAGCCAAAAAGAGGGCAATGTTACTGTTACATTCCATCATTCGACCGGATTTGGTCACTAAGGAAGTAATGCCATTGCCTTGAGCGAAGTTGAGGACAGCAACTGGTGAGGACATCCAAGTTTTAGAAGAGGTAACATGCAAAGTTGCAATTGGGAATATGGCAGTTTTACTTAAGTTTTTAGTATTGTGGGCCAAGTCATCATTGGCGTGGACTTCTTAGTGGGCCAAGGAATCCAGATCGGCATAAAGAATCTGATCATGACGTATAACTACATAGAAGTACTACTTAGATTTGGTTATGATAGTCCGTACAGCAGCAAGCGAGGGATTATAGAGGAAAGCGAGCGGAGTCCACCAAAGTCAGAAGCAGTAGTTTGTGCTAAGGTTGATGGAGATTGTGTGACAAACAAATTGTGAGTTGTTGAAGAAACACCGGACGTACTTATTGGAAAAACACTAGCTGCGACGCAAAAAGATGTACGCTATCGTTCTTTATGAGTTCAAGTCACCAATCAAACTTCGTAAAGGAACCGTACTTAGACAATGTCAAGAGGTAGAAGCCATCATTAACTGCGAGAAGTTACCGGAAAGCGTTTCCATAGGTGAGAATAACAATGTGGAAGATATCAATGCATGGACGCCGGATTAGAAGAAAGGTACCAGAATAAAACTAATTCGCGAATACTCCAGCATATTTAACAAGGATGGTAACCAACCAGGCCGAACGAATGTTGTTAAGCATCGCATTGATAATGGTGATGCAAGGCCAATCCGTCAAGGTCATCGGAGTGTTCCGATTGCCAAACGTGAAGCCGTAAGCCAGATCATAAAAGAAATGAGCGAGAGTGGTGTCATTGAGCCATCAGCGAGTCCATGGAGATCGCCGGTAGTACTTGTGAAAACGAAGGTTATTGGCAATTGGAGGTAAGTGAGGAAGACAGGGAGAAGAAAGCCTTCAGCATTGGAGATGGTGTGATGTAGCCCCCGGCTACCTCGTGTTACCTGCTGGCCCGTGATATTAATAATGTTATTGCTGTTTATTGCGGATTTTCTTGCTACGCTTGAAAATTTTATAAGGGAAATGTCTGCTTGAGAGTGTACTAAAAAAGTGCATTGTTTGTGAGAATCGCTACAATTTATTTCAATGAAATCGGAATAGTTGACATTTAGGCAGTAAATGGATTTTTCTTTCGTCAAATTTGTTAATTGTTCAGGTCTAGCTCCCGCAGTGTTCCCGCCTGAGGGGCCTCGGCGTTTAAAGTTCGAACATTGGCAGAATTTCTTGTATTTGAACGCGTATAATTGTTATTTCTACTGCTTGAGGCTTGACTGTTGTTACTATTGTTGTAGTTATTCCGCCTATTACTGAAACTATTGTTATTTCTATTCTGGTTATTTCGATAGCTGGTATTGCCACTGTGCCTATTTGCATTGCCGTTAAACCTGAAATTGTTATTGTGGTATCTGTAATTATTGTTGCCTCTAAAACCTCCTTGAAAATTATTTGTTCGTATGGGACGTGACCTAAAAGCCAACACCTGCCGCTCTTTTACTACATTGTCGTGCTCCACAATCATCTTCGCTACAACATCTTTCGAGTCGCTGAAGGTTGACGATGCTAGTATGGATTTCACCATGTCTGAACGGCTGTTGAGCCTACAAACATTTATTGTGTGCTCAACTGCCATCTCGTGAGCTTTCGCTTGTGTCATCCCTTCAATAATAAGCGAACGCTCGAGCGAATCTGAGAGCTCCTCTACCTGTCTCGCAAAATCTGAATAATTGTTATTATGTACTTTTAACGCTGCAATTTTACCAGCGACAACTTTCGAGTTATCTGGTTTTATTTTGCTGGACAGCGCTTCCTTAATTTGACTGAGCTTATTTGCGTTGATAGGGACTCGCGAATTTACCTTCTAGCTTGGATTTCAAAAATGCAATAAATGTTGTAGTTAGGCTTTTGTCTGACAATTCTTCAATGAGGGTAATTTTATCAATAAAAGAAGCAAGCGGGTCACCATTATAATTTTTCCTAATAATCGAAGCACATAAGCTAATAAATGATTTATTTTGCTCGGGTGTTGCCATTTTTACGTTGGTATTTTGAAAAAAGTTAATATTTGGTGAGCTAGTGGTTACGTAAGGAGGGTCGACAAAACATAAAAAATCTCTAAGCAAAGACAAGGAACGGCTGTTTTTAACACGCTTATATTAGTTTCACTTGTATGTTTGTTTGCTTGCTTATTTGCTTTTTTGCTTGTAACTTTTACCTGTCCAATAAGTGGCACATCATATGCTGCATACATTTAGGCGTGTATAGTTCTCCAAGCGGAGAAGCTGCTGCAAGCGTGTTTTTTAGTTTTTTTAAACTATATTCTGCTTATTAATACTATAAACTCCAAGGGTGCCAGTTGAATGTGCGTCAGTAAATTCTTCGTCGGAATCTGTGTCCGAATACAAAACGTTTTCGTTAATTAATACAGAAAAATCTTCAGGTACTTTTATTTTGCAACCAATTTTGCAAAAACACTTCAGAAGCTTTTCTCTATACCGCGATAAACTTTCAATTAATGACTTTCGCTTAACCCTTTGTTCGAAATGTGAATTTACTAGTATTAAAATGCTGTTATAACTTTTTATTAAAGATTCTTAATATTCCTCTAACTTGCCCTCTTTTGTTGAGGTAGGGCGACTTTGTAACACACGTTTTGTAACTTTTGCAAAATCAGTACGCAAATTTTTAAATGAAGTATCAAAATCTGGCATTTGATAAACCCGGCATAAAAGTTAAAAAATTTTAATTATTTAAATTATCGCAAAAATGTTGGATTGCGTACGCACCTATAGGCACAATAAAACTTTCGGAAATGGCACAGTAAAATTTTCAGATAAGCTTTAAATCGGTGTAAAATTGTAAAATTGTAGGTTTAGCTAACACGGCATGGAACTGAGAAAATATTAATTGAAATTGGTAATCGTTGCAATATTTTATATTTCAACCGAAGCTCTAAAATTTGTATGCATAAAAGCACGGCAATGACACAGGCGTAAATTCGTATTAAATTTTTTGAATATTTAAAAAAAGGAAAAATTAATGAAAATTCCAAAATCTGACTCCACACTAATGTTGCAAATCATCGACGAAAAATTTAAGGAAAATCTTTAAATTGTGAAAAAAATTACGTTTAAAAAAAAAAAAATATGCACATCACTGTACCACTGAAGCTGAAATTTCAAAAGAAAAACAGTAGCATATACATATGTATAAATGAAAATGTGTATTGGAATAAGTATGTACATATGTATGTAGGTATTATAAGTACAATTCGAAAAGTACAGTAGGTAATAAAAGTATGTTTGACAATTAGAAAATATTCAAGTAGTAAACATTTTTAGCAAAGTCTAAATGAATATAATGCAAAGTATTTTAATGCATATAAAAATTTTAGAAAAAGAAAACTGTTATATGGTCTCATACCAACTCCGCAAACCGCTACTCTGCTGCTGTTTAACTGCCGTTGCCTCATGCTGTCGTTACTGAAGATGTTGTTGTTTTTTCGCTGTTGTGTTGTTCCTATCGCATCTCGGCTTGGCGATATATGCATGTGTGTGTCGAAGTGGCGTGGCTTGGAGTTGTTTTGGTGCGCCGTTAAGTAACGGGCGTTAAAGGTGGCGTGGTGTATTTGGTTGTATGTTTTGTGATGGTACAGTCACTTAATCAAATGTACGTTTTTTTTCGGCTTTTACATACTTTAGTTTCTTTTAAGTTTTTTCCAACTGTTTCACATTGCTGTACCCCCAGCCACTGTTTTTGTCTTCACTAAAAGTTATATAAAATTTTGTTCTTCTTACCACGAGCCACGGCGAAAATTGTTTTTGCCACTTGCCACTTCAATTTTCATTTATAAATGTTTTTTGTTAAAAATTTGGTACTACCGATTTTTTTAGGTTTTTAAAGTTTTTAAATTTTTTTTTTGTATCAATTTTTGTTATAACTATAACCGCCACCACATGTTTAATGTAAATTTTTTTTTTGTATTTTTTGAAAGTTTTTAAAATTTTTTTTTAGCTTTTTAAAGTTTTTAGAATTTTTTTGTAATTTTTTTTTGTTGTACTAGTAACCACCACCACATTTTTGTTTTAATGCGTTTTCTGTTAATTTTGTGTATTTAGCTGTTGCCGCTAAATTTCAGCAAACGAAACTCCAATTCATTTTATTTGAAAAACATTTTTTTTTGTTGATGTATTAACGCATATTTTTTTTCGCAATTTTATTTGATTTAACTTTTTTTTTGCTGGGGCTTTGCCCTTATAATACGCCGCCGGCACGGTCGCCATGTGATGTAGCCCCCGGCTACATCGTGTTACCTGCTGCTGCTCCGGTGTTACATGAGTGGAGCCCTTGCGCTGCGCCTCTGTTGCCGCGCGTTGTTGCGCCTGCACGCTGCCACTTGATGATGCGTTAAGCGGAGCCCTGGCGCTCCGCTCTGTTGCTGCCCGCAACGTTCTGGTAGTTGGGAGCCCTAGCGCTCCGACCGCTACTGCCGTTTGCACTGGTGGGTGCCTTACCAACAGCTTGGGGTTGGCTAATTTAATAACTTGGCCTAAGTGGCCTTTCACCAGCGATAATAAAATTTGTGTCGACCTTTCGGTTTAAAGTGCGCGCAAAATATGACGCCAATTTATTTTTCACTTCGGTATTTAAGTTGGCTGCTATTACTATTACAATACAACAGA
>JAPVRG010016838.1:0-12403 GCA_029783565.1 Rhagoletis cerasi
CTTAATTCGCAACATATACCATAAATGCGTCAAATGTACATTATTAAACCGTAATATAGCTCAACAATCAATGGGGAATTTACCCGAAGCTCGGACGACTTACGCTCGTTGTTTTACCCGCAGTGCAGTAGATTTCGCTGGCCCTTATGTGTATAAATTTACACATGGAAGAGGAGCGAAATCCATTAAAGGGTATATATGTTCTTTCGTTTGCATGTGCACAGGTGCTATGCACCTTGAGTTCGTGGGAGACTTGTCGACGCCAGCATTCCTCAACGCTTTTAAGCGTTTTATAAATCGCAGAGGCTACTGCAAGGTTATGTTTTCGGACAACGGCACAAATTTTGTGGGCGCCGAGAAGCAGCTGCGCAACAGTTTGCAACAGTGTATGGCTGATGACAGATTCCGTTCATTTTTCAACGATCTGAGCATTGATTGGCGTTTTAACCCCCCTGCCGCTCCCCACATGGGTGGATATTGGGAGATTGGAATCAAACGTATTAAATATCACCTAAAACGTACACTAGGCGATACTATCCTGTCATACGAAGAGTTCAGTACATTATTGACTGAAATTGAAGATTGCGTAAACTCTCGGCCCTTGTGCGACAACTCAACAAATGTAGGCGACTTAGAAGTCCTCACACCGGGACACTTTATAGTGGGCGAACCCCTGAAGTCCATCCCAGAACCTGAGGGTCAAGGGTTCTGCGGAAATCTTCATCAGCGATGGCAAGTTATTTCCGCGATGAGACAGCACTTCTGGCGAAGATGGAGAGATGAATATCTCGTGAGCTTGCAACGCCGCGCCAAGTGGTTCCGGCCGTCACGCAATATCCAAGAAGGAGATGTTGTTGCTGTCTATGAAAAGCCTACCCCGCCGACAAAGTGGACGCTCGCAAGAGTGGTAAAATGCCATCCTGGGACCGACGGTCTCGTGAGAGTGGTCACGCTGCGAACGCCAGAAGGAGAATTTGTAAGGCCCACCGTGAGACTTTGCCTTCTTCCTACCAAAGGAGATTTTCCGAGCAGAATTTGTAAAGCCTTGCTTACGAATACGTATTCATTTAAGTCAAAATTATCTTTGTTATTAATAACCTTTATTGTAAATTAGTTTCGTGTTGAACATATCAAGTAGTTCAAGGGTGGCGGTATGTTGGGTTCATATCTGCAAGTGCACATATGGGTTAAAAGCACTTCTGCCAACCTTTGCAACTGTAACATTGCAAATGACATTTGTTCTCGTTCATTTTTTTCTTCGACGAATAAAGGACCAGCCATCAGCTAAATTACACGCGTTTTTCTTCCATTTTTTATAATCGGTCAAATTATCGTACAGTTTGAATTGTACCCATCCACATACAATCAGCTGTTCTTCGTACTGGAAAATTGTAGCAAGTAAAATTTTTCCAGTAAAAACTTGCAGCTTCCCCTCCAAGTGAACTGTCACTTTGCTTTCTCAATCTCCCCTACTTTGCAAGTTTTTTGGATACATGAACACGTTTGAGAACCTATTTTTTGTTTATAGTCTGTAAGGAACGCTTGTTTCATATGACTTCAATAAAATTATACTAAATTATACTAAAACATGATAATTTGTGGCAATTGTTACAAGTTATTTGCTTCATGAACAGACATAATGCCTCTAGTTCAACATACAAGCCAAGATAGCTTTTCGTAATCCAATATATTTAGTTGGCTAAGTCTTCCATACAAAATAAGCTGAGACCTTAAATTTTTGGTCAAATAAAATAAGTGGATTCATTCGATGGTGCATAACGTTCCAGGGCAAAATAGTTTGCAGCTTTATAACTTTATCATATTATTAAATTTAGATTTTCGGTTTTAACGAATAAGTGGGGTAGGGGAAGTAGACCTAACATCCCGATTATTATACACTATTCGCACTGCCTGGACAAGGTAATAATAATAATAGATTGGCGCTTACACATATGTTAGAGTTTGGCCGAGCTTCTCCTCCGATTTGTGGCGTGCGCCACACATAGGGGATGGACCTACAGTTTTACGCCGACTCCGAACGGCGATTGTATTTTTGTGAGAAGCTTTTTCATGGCAGAAGTACCCTCGGAGGTTTACCATTGCCTGCCGAGGGGTCACCGCTGTTAAGAAAAAACCTTTTTCTAGAATTTTTTCTGCGATGTTGCTTTGACTAGGGCTTGAACCCAGGCCTGCGGAGTGGAAGCGTGCACTGCTTACCACTACACCACAGCGGCATCGACAAAGTAAAATTAAATAAATAAATAAAAAATCGATAGCAATCGTGTGTATAGTCGGGCCGAAAATATATAGAAGATACTTACTCAATATGGCCAAAGCAGCTCGTGTTGACTTAGCGCCCGCCTTGTTGACAGCACGACAAACGTATTCATCTGCGTCCTCGCCAAAGACATCGGTGATATTCAGGAAGAAGTTATCTCCTTCAGCGTATGTATGATAGCGCGCGCCATTGGTGATTTCTCTAGCTCCCTTGTACCATGTAATTACGGGTCGTGGTAAGCCAGTAATAGTGCACGTAAATTGTGCATTGTGATTTTGTATGCATGAGACATCGCTCAAAGGTTTAGCAATAATTGGTGGAGTAGCGGCCTGTGGATCAATTACCTTAACCGCAGTTGAATTAATGGACTCCTTTGATAACCCAGCTTCATTTTGTGCGAAAACACGGAATTCGTATTGTCGGCCTTCAATCAGATTTGAGCAGTTTATTTGGTTGGTAAGGCAAATGGAAGCGCTAGCGCGTTGCCATGTGATGCTACCAACTTCGCGCTTGTCAACCCAGTAGCCTTGAATATGAGCGCCACCATCTGACTCCGGTTTGATCCACTCGAGATGAACAAAATCGCCGCCTATTTCGGTTACACTTGGTTTTCCAGGCGGCGATGGTGGGTCGATAGGCGCCTTTGCTCGTATAGGATTCAAGCCTTCTAATGGTGGTCCCATGCCATTGTCGTTTACAGCCATTATTCGAAAGATATATTCTTGATTTTCGATAAGGCCTTGTACATTGAATGATAAGTCTTTGCAGAAGCTTGATACGGTTATCCAGTGTGGTGAACTTACGTCTTTTCGTTCTACGACATAGTGTGTAACGCGCAGACCGCCGTCATAAGAAGGAGGCCGCCAGGCTAGCGTACAATAATGCTTATTGATATGTGACACGCCCATTGGGCCTACAGGCGCGGATGGTAGTCCAGTGATGCGAGCATCGAATTGGCCTATCGCATTACCAGATTCATTTTCAAACTTAATGTGATAAATACCAGAATCATCTCTGACGATATCTCGAATAAATATTGCTACATAGTCATCAAATACAGCGAATTTGAAGTGTGGTTCATCTTTTTCGGAGAGAATTTCATTGCATCTGCTGACAGTAACCGCCATTGGCTGGTCACCAGTGTAATAAATCTTAATTTTAGTATTGTCACCTTCTACCATAAGGAGTTCACTGGGGCAGCGAGTGATAACTGGCGGTGAACCGATCTTCAAATGACCAGTCGTGTGTACAAATCCAAGAGAATTAAATGCTTCGCATGTGTAGTCACCTTCATCTCCAGATTGGACGTTAGAAATGTGCAGGCGGAATACACCATCTTTGCTATCGCTGACAAACCGTCCACTACTCAAATGAATTTCCTTGCCATTACGTAACCACCTGGCATTTGGTAAAGGCTTACCTGTTGCCTTGCACTCCAATGTAAAGTCCTTGCTACATGGTGCAATACGGTCTTGTAAACGTGTCTCCCATTCTGGCTTTTCACCGCCGATCACTTCACATACCTTTATTGGCATAGTGCAAGAGCTAGGCTCAGATCGGCCTGCGGCATTTACTGCGAAAATTCGGAACTCATAGTCTCCCATTTCGATTAAATTAAGTAGGGTATACTCAGTATCCATCACGTTGTAATCATTACATTTGACCCAGACTGCTCCGCCAACATCACGACGCTCAATAATATATCCTGTGATTCGTGAACCACCGTCGCTCGTTGGTTTTTCCCATTTGAGGTCAACGTAGTTTTTGCCAACTTTCGTCACTTGAGGTGTGGCCGGCGGTGATGGTACTGTGAATTTGCCCTTCAGCTTGAACTTGGTTGATGGTGTGGACGGTTTACTGAACCCAGCTGCATTCTTAGCCTTTATACGGAATTCATACTCGCAGCCGTTTGTGAGATTATAAAGCTGATATTTGGTATCTTTAATCAAGTATTCGTAAGTATTCCACGACGAGTCATTTACAATGTCGCGATATTCAATTTGATATCCTTGTATTCTTGAACCTCCGTCACTAGGTGGGCGGGCCCATATGAGTGTAACGTTTCCTGAATCCCAGTCGGTAACCTTCGGTTGGCCAGGTGGATCTGGCACTGTGAATTGGTATTTCGCGACAACTGGTTCACTTAAGTCTAGTGGATCAGAGAGACCATATTGGTTCTCTGCACGTACACGTAAATTATATTTGCGATTTGGTTCTAGTCCCATAACATCGTAATGAGTATTGCGTACGAAACTACTGACTTTAGTCCAAGTACCACTGTTATCTAACTTTTCGACCACATAGTTGGTAATTGGCGATCCACCATCATCAATTGGTGTTTTCCAAGACAATGTGCACGTGTCTGGTGTTATATCGTACACTGACAATGGTCCTTGAGGTGGACTAGGCCTGTCTACAATCGTTACGTGACAAGAAGCAGTGTCGGAGCCCTTACTATTAGTCAATGTTATTGTATAAGAGCCGGTTTCAGAGCGTTTGGAAAATTTGTTATAGAATGCAGAACTGTAGTCGTTCGTGTCAAATTTAACGCGATCATCTTGTATGACTTCTTGGCCATTTATCGACCATGAGGGCACAGGACGAGGATTTGCAGTATACGGAACTGTTATGCGGAATTCCTCTCCGGCTATAACTGTCATGTCTCTTATAGACAGATCTGAGGTAATCTTTGGCGAATGTGGTGGAAGGCGACAATAAATTTTGTCACTGGAGGCACTATAAGGGGATTGTCCAGCTGCATTAACTGCTGAAACTCTGAATTCATATTCGCCATTTTCAATTAGATTTGGTATTCTACAAGTCAAATCTGGGCAATGGGCGTGAATGGCTTTGGTCCATTTCTCTTCGCTAATTAGGCGTTTCTCGATGATATAACCAGTAATTGGTGAACCTCCGTCATGTCTTGGCTTGGTCCAAGTAATTGTAATGCTATCTTCACTTGAATCAATGCCACGAGGGATGCCAGGCGCGTTCGGTACATCGAATGGATGGCGAGCACGAATAGGTTCGGAGGTTGTGGCTGGCTCGGACTGGCCATACTTATTTTCGGCATAAACTCGGAAGTCGTAATCTCTACCGAGAGTTAAGTTGCGTATGCGCAAGAATGGTACGGTGCAATAACTATTTACTTTCGTCCATGTATTAGCCGATTTATCTTTCCTTTCAATAATGTAATTTGTTATAGGAGAACCGCCGTCATCTTTGGGGGTCGTCCAGTAGAGCGTTAGTGAATCTCCGGCGAACTCATCGGAACGTAGATTTGTTGGCGGTTGTGGACGATCTAGTACCTTCACATTTATTGTGGCTGTATCAAATCCGGACGGGTTTTTCAGTTGCAATCTATATTGACCCGAGTCAGTCCGTTTTGAATTCTTTACCACAAACGATGCGGCATCGTCGGTCAAGTGTTGGAATATACGGCGACCATCATCTTCTATGAGTAGATCATTCAAATACCAATGTGCGGTTGGCTTAGGGAAACCAACATATGGCACATGTATGCAAAAGTCTTCTCCGGCACGACACACAATGTCACGTACTCCACCAAGATCCATGCGTGGCTTATTTGGTTGTTCTTCAATAACAATTGGCTGTGACGGTTTTGATGGATCGGAGCGTCCTACCTCATTTTCAGCAAATACACGGAAAGAGTATTCTTTTCTTTCCTCTAGATTGGGCACATGATAAATTGTGTCCGTGATTGGAAGTTCGTTAACCGGCAGCCAATTCTTTGAGTCTTTTGCACGTATTTCCAAATAGTATCCCTTGATTTTCGATTTACCGTCAAATCTTGGTGGCCTCCACGACAGAGTTACACCATTTCTAGTGATACGATCTGGTTTAGGTGGTTCTGGAGCATCAGGTTTGTAGCGTTGCAGTTGTGCAATAATTTGTTCTGATGGTTTTGATGATTTACCAGGACCAGCTTCATTTACAGCAGTCACACGGAACTCGTAGCGACTTCCTTCCCGTAAGTCTTGTACTGTATAGCTTGTATTTGGTGTGGGATAATTGTTGCATTTAATCCATTCGCCACCACGTTCACGCCGTTCTACAACATAACCAGTGATTGGCTTGCCGCCGTAGTACTCTGGTGGATGCCATTCCAAACTTGCAGAACTTGGAGAATAAGCTGTAACTTGTGGTTGGCTGGGTGCATCTGGTGGATCAAAGGGCGATTTAGCCACAACAGGTTTGCCTTCTAATGGCCCAGAAACGCCGTAAACGTTTTCGGCTAAGACGCGGAAAACATACTTTTTGCCTTCAACCAGGTTCTTAACGGTGTAGTTGGTTTTTGGACAGTAGCCAGGTACTGATCGCCAATTATCAACACCGAATTCACTTAGTTCAATAACGTAACCAGTAATTTCACTGCCACCGTTGTCTTTTGGTGGGTTCCATGCTAAGCTTATATGATCAGGAGAGACCTTTGTGTAATTCAGAGGACCTTGAGGTGGACTTGGTTTGTCTACGACTATGATTTCAATATCTGCAGTATCTTTGCCGAATTCATTTGAGGCAGTTACTGTGTACACACCAGCATTCTGTCTAGTGGAGTCGTCAATTCGGAAAATTGTTCGCTCAGAGTTGGTGTTGTAGGAAACTTTTTTAGTTTCGGGAATTTTAAGATCACCGCACTTCCACTCGATGGTTGGTGTCGGGGCTCCTGATATCGGTATATTAAGGTTGACTGGTTCACCAGCTCTGACTTTAATCTTTCGTCCGACAAGGCCATCCAGATGCAGTCTTGGTTTTTCACGCATCGCTCGGGCGGTCAACGTATTGGAAGGTTCTGATGGCTTTCCACTACCTGCAGCATTCACAGCGGACACGCGGTATTGATACTGATGATCTGGGCTTACACGTTCGTCAGAATATTCGGTAAGGGGTACAGGCTCAGCATTGATGCGTACCCAACGACCAGTTGTCAAATCGCGACGTTCAATATCATATCCCAAGACAGGTGACCCACCATTGCTGATTGGCGGCTTCCATTTGAATGTTATGTGCGTTTTGTCACTGTCGGTAAGTTCTGGTTTGCTTGGTATTCCAGGCACTGTGTATTGATTTTTGGCAATAATAGGCTCCTCGCTGTTAAGAGGATCTGAGCGGCCTTGCAAGTTTTCAGCCATAACACGGAACTCGTATTTTGTGCCTTCCAGCAGACGAGGAACAACCGCATGATTATATTTTGCATTAACGTAAGTCACAGCAGGTACCCATCCACCGCCGTGAGTAAGGTCGCGTTTCTCAATTACATAGGCTGAGATTTCAGAACCGCCATTGTCCGTAGGAGGTTTCCATGAAATGATTGCTGAATTGGCTGTGACCTCCTCGTATTCCATAGGGCCAATTGGCGAACCTGGTCGATCCAAAATGACCAATTGGAAACTGCCTTCGTCAATGCCCGAGTCATTTCTTATTAACAGATGGTACGTGCCTGAATTGTTTCGTTGGCAATTAACGATATGCACAACAGTGTGGTGGCCAACAGATGTAATAGTTGACTGTTCATTGGAGGTTAAAGGAATATTATTGTGGTTCCAAATAACTTCTGGATTCGGTTCACCAATAAAGTCAATATCAATGTGGAGAATAAGACCTGCTTTTATTCTTATATCTTGAAGAGGAGTTATAATCTTAGGTGGTAGGTACCGGGCCTTTGCCGTCACCAGATCCGAAGGTTCTGATGGCTCAGATTGTCCGGCCTTATTAACCGCAATTATGCGGAATTCATATTCCTGTCCTTCTGTCAAAGCAGGTACAGTAGCTGCCGTTTTGTCAGCTGGAACATGCTGAATATTCACCCAATATGGACTACCCTTTTCCTTCTTTTGAATTATATATTCAGTGATTGGTGCACCACCATCTGATTTAGGTGTTGTCCACTGCAAATCCACACGGTCGCGATCCCAGTCAGTTAGTTGAGGTTGGCCCGGTGCATCCGGTTCATCGAATTCATTCTTAGCGACAATGCTTGATGGCAATTCCAAGGGATCCGATTCACCAATGGCATTTACAGCTTTCACACGGAATAAATATTCCTTACGGTGAACTAATCGTGTTACGTCATGTACTGGATGTGTGCTCATGCCAGCATCTGACCACGTTCCACGTGAAAGGTCCATTTTTTCAATAACATAATGCAAAATTGGCGAACCACCATCGTCTTTGGGAACTCCCCAAGAAAGATGGCATCCTTCTTTTGTAATGTTAGACACAGTAAGGGGACCAATAGGTTGGCTAGGACGATCCAAAACCGTGGCATGGGCTGATGCTTCAAATAATCCATGCTCGTTTTTCAATAACAAAGAGTAATGGCCTTCGTCGGTTCGCAGAGCTAAAGATATTTCAAAAGTCAATTCGTTTTGGAACAGGTTCATATCAACACGAGGATTTGGTTGAATTTCAACGCCATTAAATGACCATTTTACAGTTGGCCTTGGTGACGCTTCAATTGGAATTGTCCAGCCCAAACGTTTTCCTGCATGGACGGTGATATCTTCCAATAGCGATTTGTCGAAATATGGAGCGAGGAATCGTGGTTTGCATGTAACCAAAGATGATGGATCAGAGGGATCGCTGCGGCCAGCTTTGTTTACAGCAATTACTCGGAATTCATATTCACCATTTTCAGTTAAATCTGGTATTTTCGCTTGAGTTTCACCGCCTGGTACATCTGTTGCTTTTTCCCATTGACCGAATTTCGGTCGTTTTTCAACAATATATCTCGTGATGGGTGATCCGCCGTCACGTTTAGGAGCAGGCCATTTAAGTTCAACAATGTTTTTACCCCAATCCACTGCTTGTGGCTGTCCTGGTTTATCAGGTCGCGAGAATGGATCTTTGGCGGTGATTGCCTGTGTAGTCGCCAATGACAAAGACTCACCTTGCTTATTTACAGCACGTACACGGAAATTGTAGTCGTGGTCCTCAATTAAATTATCAGCCCGGATTTGCGTGTCTGGACTTTCTCCTACTGGTATCCAACGCATGGCAGCGGTATCAAGTTTTTCCACAATATAGTGTGTTATTTCAGAGCCGCCATCATCTCTAGGTGGACGCCAACTTAGCGTTATAGAAGTCTTTGTTACTTCCTGTGGTCGAAGCGGACCTTCTGGCGCTGATGGAACATCCAATACGGTTACCTTGACTGTGGCCCGATCGGTGCCATTGATATTATGGGCGGTTAATTGGTAGACGCCTGTGTCAACACGTTTAGCGTCAATGACACGAATCCTAGTGCGATGGTTTTCATCGGCAATTTTAACTCGATCTGTGTTTATGATCATGTTGCCTTCATAAGACCATTCCTTGCTTGGTACTGGTTCACCAATCACTGGCACATCAAACTCAAACGTTTGTCCAGCACGAACTTTAATGTCCAACATATAGTTGCGATCAATTTTTGGAGGAACATTTTTACTGCGAGTGAGATGTGGTGCGCAGGCATTACTTGGTTCGCTCTTTCCTGCTTTATTCACGGCACGTACGCGGAATTCGTATTTCACACCCTCAGTCAAATTGGGTACATGGCCACTGCAAAGATCATCTGTGACCTCGGCGCACTCTTCCCAATCCGGTGAATATTTATCACGTTTTTCAATGGCATAACCTGTTATTGGTGAGCCGCCATCATTTTCTGGTCTCGCCCATTCTAAATCGACAAAGTCCTTATCGAAGTCTTTAATAACAGGTGTACCCGGTGTCGATGGTTCATCGTATGGATTCTTCGCTTCAGTAGAGTGTGGTGTTGTGAGTGGCTCTGAAACTCCTTGACGGTTTCTTGCACGAACACGGAACTTGTATTTATGTCCCGGTGTCAAACCTTGCACATCGAATTTTGCTTCTGGTCCACCGGTTTCCCCAGCAGCTACCCATCGGCCACTTACTTCGTCAAGTTTCTCAATAACATAGGAATCGATTGGCTGACCTCCATCATCATCAGGTGGATTCCAGTTGAGAGTACATCCTTTAGCATGAACATTAATGACTTTGAGTGGGCCATTGGGAGGAGATGGTTTGTCAATAACTGTAACCTTAACGTCTGCAGAGTCTTCTCCGTTAGCATTTTCTGCATGCACTGTGTATACGCCAGAGTCAGCACGTGTTGCGTTAGCAACTTTTAGTCTTGTATTATAGTCAACGTGTGTTACTTTAACATTTTCTTTTGTAACCACTTCACGTTTCTTGAACAACCATTTTGTTTTTGGAGCGGGTTCCCCAGACACTTTAACATTGAATGAAAATGGTTGGCCAGCTTTGCTGCGTACTTCAATTAAGTTTGTACGATCAATAAGAGGTGCCCTGTTTCTGGGCTTGGCAATTATTGTGGAAGTGGCATCAGAAGGCTCACCTATACCGCCCATGTTGACAGCAGAAACGCGGAACTCGTACGCTTGTCCTTCAATTAAATCAGGAACAGTTGCGTTGCATGTATTAGCTGGAATTTCGAGAGCTTTTTCCCATTTTCCAAATTTGTCCTTCTTTTCAATAATGTATCCTGTTATCGGAGAGCCACCGTCGCATAAAGGCGGAATCCAGGCTAAATCAATGTGATCCTTATCCCAATCAGTGGTGCGAAGATTCTCGGGCTTGCCAGGTTCGTCAAATGGATTTATGGCTATTATGGATTCATCTCCAACTAAAGGTTCTGATTCACCTTCAGCATTTACTGATGAAACACGGAATTTGTATTCACTGCCCGGGTTTAAGCCAGTCACATCTGCCTGGGGCTCGGTAGAACGACAAACGGGTATCCAACAACCAGTTTCGGGATCAAGCTTATCAATCTGGAAATATTCAATGGGAGTCCCACCATCATCAGCAGGACGCTTCCACTTGAGATGACAGCCTTCTTTGTGAACATCAGAAATTTGCAGTGGTCCTTTTGGTGGGCTCGGTTTATCGGTTATCACAACATTTATTAATACAGTGTCTTTGCCCGAGCTATTTATGGCTGTTACAATATATTCACCAGAATCACCTCGTGTAGTTGGTCTCACTACAAGTTTTGTGAAATAATCAGGACTTTCAATAGTAACCGTGTTGCTCGAATGAAGAGGACCCTTATTGAAACGCCAATCTACTTTAGGGGCTGGCTCACCGGTTATAACTGCAACTAATTTAAGTGGTGTACCCGCAGAAATCATTACATCACGCAAATTACGACGATCAATCTTTGGTGCAAGGAATCGTGGTTTAGCAATGAAGGGTTTACTGGAGTCGGACGCTTCTGAGGAGCCCGCTTTATTTACGGCCAAAACTCTGAACTGATACTCGTTTCCTTCTACCAAGCCATTGATGGTAGCTGTTGGGTTAGGATCATTGGTTTCTAAGGCCTTTTCCCACATTGGACTGTATTTGTCTTTCATCTCGATGATGTATCCTGTTATTGGAGAGCCACCATCACTAGCTGGCTTTTGCCAAACCAGCTCAACCTTGTTGGCAGTCCAATCGTTGGGATCAGGTGTTCCAGGTTTCGATGGTCTTACTGCAAAATGAAATGAAATTTGATTTCAAGTTAATGATCAATTTAGGATGTTTCCAACTTGTCTGATTGTAGGCTTTTTATTTATTTTCATTGTCTATGAACATACAAAGTTCTTACAGACTAGCAAAGAGCTTACATATGTATAATAAGTTTTAATAATAAATAGGAAAAATTTACTAGAAAATGGTATACAAAAGATTTAAAAAAGAGCCCTTCGACAAAGAGAAGTCAAGAGCTACCGAGTTGGCAATGTGATTAAAATCCCGTCTAGCTCGCGCAATTGGAGCATTACTGGCAAAGATAGTTTTGTGATTCTCGCCGTAGAAGGGGTAAAAGTTGCGCAGGGTCCGCCGAGGAATATTGAAACTAATCCTATTAAGTAAGTAGGGGCAATCAATAAGTCCATTAATGATACCATGTGTAAAAGATAG
This sequence comes from Rhagoletis cerasi, assembly GCA_029783565.1. NCBI lineage: Eukaryota > Metazoa > Arthropoda > Insecta > Diptera > Tephritidae > Rhagoletis > Rhagoletis cerasi. Next base: position 12,224 of record JAPVRG010016838.1, read on the forward strand.
AGAAAGAACTGTCCTACGATTATTTAAAGTTTTTAAATTTATTAGCAATAAACGTGATTCGTATGAAGGGATCGGGGTCTGAAATCTCAAGAAGCGTAGGGCAAATTTCAAAAATACTTTTTGGACACGTTCGATTCTATTACTGTAAAGCTGATTACTAGGTCTCCATACAACAACCGC
>JAPVRG010016965.1:714-11567 GCA_029783565.1 Rhagoletis cerasi
CTGAACAGAACTGCCGCTGATTTGGCACGATAATGTAGGCGGCCGTGCGCGCTCGGTAATCGTTTTCGGAGTCTCTTCGACTCCACACAGCTACGGCCAAGGATGCGCGCACGGCCGCCGTATTGCATTTAAGCGGCGGCTTAAACAATAATGATTAATAAAATAAAGCAAAAAAATAAATAAATTTCTGTATGCTTCAACAAAATTTCCCCATTTCTCATTGGAATTAATTTATTAACTATGCGCTTGATGTTATCACTACAACGAAATTGAAATGACTAACACAGCGAAGTCTGTCAAACAGCCCCATAAACGCTCAAACATGTTTTACGACGAGAGGAAATATGAAAATCTTTTGATTTTCATCAAACAAGTCTGTCAAACACAAATTTTATCGTACGACAAGCCCACTAACGTGCTAATATGTTGTACAACAAGCCCAAGTTATAGAACAGATTAGCTCGTTAATGGCCTGCTTTATATTGCACGGAATGCTGCATAGCCGGACATACAAAAAAGGTTTGCACTAGGTCCAAGCGTAAACAGAAGGATAAAACGGACTTTGCACCGATCATCGAGAAGTAGAAGAGATCTGTCATATCGCCGGAACGAAAGCTAAACACGCACAACGACGAAAGTTTTGGATTGAAACCTAACGTAACCCCGATTTTCAAGAAAGCAAGGCGACCAGCGTTCCCAATGCGTGCGCGCATCGAAACAGATATTGAGGAATTGGTAAAAAATGGTGTGTTGAAAAAAGTTGACACCAGCGAATGGGCTATACCAATCGTGCCAGTATCAAAAAGTAACAATAAAGGTTCGGATTTGCGGCGATTATAAGATCACCATAATCGGATCACAATAAACCGGTAACACAAATTTTTTCATCGCAAAAAGTCCTTCCGAAATTATCAGCGACACGTATGCAACATTATGAGATTTTTCTGTATTCATTTGACTACGAAATCAGGTACCGAAAATCAGTTGAACACGGCAAAGCAGATGCATTTTCAAGGTTACCGCAAGCAAAAACAAAAGCAACAATCACTGAAATCGATATTATCGAACTAAACTTCATACAAAATATGCCGGTTACAGTATTAGATTTGGTTGAAGCTATAGAAGCCGACGAAACGGTAAGCAAACTTGTTCATGGCCTATCAGTGGGGGAAGAAGTCTATAAAAAAAACATCGCTTCGGAATAGACCAACAGGAATTTGCACTTCAAGGAGGATGCTTGTTAAGAGGTACACGCGTGTACATCCCTCCACCATTGAGGAAAGCCGTACTTGAAGAACTACATCAGGCACATTTGGGAACCTCAAAGATGAAATCTTTAGCACGTAGCTGCATCTGTTGGCCGGGGCTAGACTCGGAGGTCGAACACACCACACTAAAATGTAGCTCCTTCTTCTTCTTGTTTGGCGCTGAAACCGCTTAAGCGATTTTGGCCGAGTCCAACAAAGCACGCCAGTTGTTTCGCTCCTGTGCCAAGTGACGCCAATTGGAAATGCCAAGTGAAGCCAAGTCCTTCTCCACCTGGTCTTTCCAACGCAGAGGAGGCCTTCCTCTTCCCCTGCTACCACCAGCGGGTTTCGAGTCGAATACTTTCAGTGCTGGAGCGTCTGTATCCATTCGAACGGCATGACCAAGCCAGCGGAGCCGCTGTTTTTAATTCTTCAAATAAAGGTACATCTGTACTTGATGTTTAGAATGGAAATTTAGCCTCAAAGACTGCTCTCAGAACTAGCTCGAAAATATGGTGACGAAAAGCTTTTTTTGCAACAGGACACACACTCCATTCAGTCTGCCCGTTTCGAAAGCAATTTTATTACAATACAATGCACTAACTTGTAACGTTCATTCTCATTTCTACAAAGCACTGAATACGGCTGTTGCCTGTTCCCAGCCAGATGAACTTTGGGACATCCAGAATTTGCTCTATTTCATATCGTAATTGTATTACTGGCAAACGTTCGGCGTTCTTCTCATGAACACCTGAAATCGTCGAAATAAGTTACTTGTTTATTTGTAATGGTAATTGGACTTACTTAATCCAGTCAACATTTTACTATCTCAATGAACGAAAAGGAATACTTGCAACGAATCCTTAAAGTGTGCTTATATAAAGACAAAGAAGAAGGTAAATTCAAATATAGTATAATATAATGGCAAAGGAGGCTGTGAATATGTAGATGCAGAAAGGAATGAAGATAAAGATTAGGACGGAGGTAAAGGAAAGGTAAAGATAAAGACAAAGATAAAGATAAAGACAAAGATACAGATAAAGATGAAAAGATAAATATAAAGATAAACCTAAAGATCACAATAAAGATGAGAAAACGAGGCAAAGGTAGAAATAGAGAAAGTGGTAGAGATAAAGATACGAGGCAGAGAAAGTGAACTGAATATGATGTGTTATGCTATGTTATGATGTGTTATGTTAAATTATGTTATTTTATTTTATGTCATGTCATGTAACGTTATTTTATGTTATGTTAGGTTATGTTATATTAAGTTATGTTATGTTAAGTTATGTATTCTCATTTTTGTTGTTGAGAACGAAAAATGACACTGAAGATGGCACAACGCCGAAACCGGTTTGACTCCAAACCAAAATTGACAAGGGATGACGGAAAATCGTTCCACATTACATTAAGTTATGTATGTACGTTAGTCAACGCATTTCACACAGCTCACGTTAAATAACCTCACTTCATTTCAACTCACTTCTCCTTAACTTAGCTGAACTCATCTCACCTTGGCTTCAAAACTTACACCACCTGAGCTTACCACACCTAAATTCAACACACCTTAACTCCCCACACCTAAATCCACCACTAATTAACTCACCACATTCAAACTCACTTTACAAAAATTCACCTCACTTTAATTCCCCACGCCTTTATTCACCACACCTAAACTCACCACAGCAAATTCGCCACACCTTAACTCATCAAACCTCTTAAGCTCACCACACCTGGATTCACCACACCGTAACTCACCACACCCAATTTCACCACACCGAATTTCACCACATGACATGATATCACGATATGGCATCAATGACATAACATCATTTGGCATAGCGTGACATGACATCCGTTCAAATCACGTCACATTGCATTACCTGATATTTCGCCACAATTAGGCTTGAGGCGCAATAGGTCACAGCTTCGCTCACCTTCGTAAATAAAATAAAATAAAATGAAATAAAATAAAATTAAGCAAAGTAAAATAAAACAAAATAGAACAAAATAAAATAAAGTAAGTAATATAACACAAAATAAAGATAAAATAAATAAAAATAAAAAACAAAAATAAAATAAAGTGAACCAAAATAAACAAGAATATAACTGAATTTTATATAAGGACGCTGACCGTTGGGGTGGTTGAATTTCAACCACTGGGCGAACTCTAGTTGTATTAAATTCTCTTTCGTGTTGTGACCAGGAGCTTCTGCCGCTGCTTGCAATATATAGACAGCATTTCGAGTGCTAACTTGGCAATACGGCATAAGTTACAGCCATTCAAACTTCAAACGCAGGTAGGGTAGGGAAGGCGTGGTCCAAGGAGCTTAAAATTTTATGACAGTTCTTTTTGCAACCCCAACCTAAATTTTTTTTGGCGGTGAGACCTGAGATTATTTGAAAACGGAAAATAAGGGACGCCCTAATGTATATAAATACTTTGCCTGGTGTTATCTTTGTGGGATAGCAAAATTTATGTATGCAAGTTTAAATACTGTTACAAACATATGAACTTATGATCTCATAGTTTCACTTTATTGGCATTCGATGGCCACATTTTCACGTTTAATTGTGTGTGTGATTTTATGTTACGAATTTACTGCTATAAATTTCAGAAAAAAAGGAACATTAAACTAGTAAGAAATTTCGTCATGCAAATCGATATGAATATGTAATTCGGCGTTGGTCTGCTTTTCTATGTAACTTTGGACGTAGGAATGCCTACGTACATATGTATGTATGTGCATATGATTGCATGTTGCATATATGCTAAGAGTGTTATAGATAGTGTTGTTGTAAAGTACGACAGGCTGTTCATAGTCTTACATAATTAAAGAGATGCAGTTTTTCTCCTATGGCTTTGCAATATTCGCATCACAGTTGCAGGAGGCTATAGGCGCAGGCGCAGGCGTAAACGCATAAGCTGGCGCGCGCATGCGTGCGTGTACATACATAAAACCACGCCAAGGCATGTTAGACTGCGTGCTAGAGTCAGCACTAAGCCAAATGGCATGTAAATCGAATTGAGTCGAAATGAACTGAACTGAAGTGAACTGAACTAAACTTGTTCAAAAGTAGGTTACGCTTATTTTAGTTTATTTCGATTGGAATACAGAAATTAAAATTTCAATCAAATTGCAAAACAACGCGTTGCAGGACACTGAACTGCTATGCTAAACCAATGTACGCATGCGTACGTATGTATGTGCATATGTACCTTGGTTGTAAGCAAGTAAATACGCACAAATGTTTGACGGGGGAAAAATATACGACAAATCTTTTGTATCTGCATAGCCGAATAGTTCAAGCTGCGCTAGGTGCCACCTAAACCCATGCCTATATAGGAGTGTGTAAAAATATCTAGATTGTTTGTATGTGTTCGTTACGTCGTACTATATGCGTCTCTAATCTGAAGGAGCAGATCACTCTGGTCAATCGGGGCGACGGTGAATTATAAAACGTGTTTATATTCAATTAACGTCTAAAATTAACAGGCAAATGAAATCGATATTCAATTCGTATGCGAGCGAAACACTAATTTTTCTTTGGACAATATCTTAATATGTGTATCAGCTTTGAATTGCTGCACTGCTGCATTGCTGCGCGTTACCAGATCTCTGTTCCTCAGCAAATACCAATATCTACGCATGTTTGTTCAACTGTTAAATTCTACAAAGCCACAGATACACGCATTTGAATGTGCATTTAGAGCAACTTGCTGACTTGACCACGACATACCGTAGATTCCATTTTGGTTTGCCTTTCACTTATTCTTGGCTATAAGTAATATTGATTTACATTCTTAAAGGCATTTGGACATATTTTTTCTTCAGTTGTGCCATAATCGCCTTAGCTGTTTTGGTTGACTCTAAAATGCACTTTTAAAATGCAATTAAATATAATCCCTCATGGCCCTTACAAACACAAAGACTCCACAAAGAAACACTTGAATACGCATGGAAAAAAGCCGTCTTTTGTGGTACTCAACTTTGCCAAGTGCCACCTAGTAAACCTATTTTTCAAACATACATATGTATGTCTGATCACTCAGGATCTGAATGTGCGCTGGGTTCGGGACCCAATACACAAAAAAAAGTGCCAGTGGAAAAAAATAAGCTTGGGATGAATATCCGCATCCTTATTAGGGAAGGTACCGGCTGCTTGATGTCCTTAGGAAGACCAAGGGTGACATCACCGCCTGGCAAGCAAAAGCAATGAAAGACGACTGCTTGTAAGGGGAAAGAGACTTCTTTGCCAAGTACAGTCGTTCATCATGGTGACCGCGTCTCTCACCACAATTCGACACAAAGTGAGATTCTTCTACATTTCGCTCATTTGCGTTCGCCGGCATTAGAGAAGGACAAGGCGCCCGAAGACCTCTTTTATTAGCACTTAGAGTGCGCTTACGAGCGCTGCTCACGCTCAGCGCTGATATTTTAATCGCGCTTGACGTCTTAAATGCTTTTGTGGGCTAGGCTGGGATCTTTGGTCAGTGACGATGTCCATCCGTTCCCAGTTTGGTGAGGTGATAGTGCAGCCTGTAGTGTCCTGTAAGAATTCCTGTAATAATTTGTAAGTTGTTGTTGTTGCAACTGCATACATTTTTTAAAGCGTTTTAGGTTATATGTTCCTAAAAGTGCTTTGAAATACTCCAGACCTTGTAAACTGTCAAAGTAGCGCTTTCTTTGAGTCTCTTCCTCCTGCCTGGCCAGGGCAGAGAGTGCACTCTTTGATATGCCACAAAAGGGCTCTGTGCCGATGAAAGGGGTTGATGGTTCTTTCTTTGCAAGTTTAATGGCAAGATCGTGTCCTACAATACCAATTTCTTCCTGAATTCAGAGGTCCCAAACTCGATTGGTCAGGCCATGAGTGTTCAGCTTATCAAGGCATTCCATAACCAGTTTAGATGTTACCTGTTGGGATTTGAGTCCTTAATATCTGGTTCCGGTAGTTTCGCTTGACATTTAAGTCCGCGTTTCTTTCTCTAGCGTGTCTTTCAAACTGGAAAATATAGATATGTTTTCTCATAGGTTCCGAGTATATAAACCTCGGTCCAACTACACCTCTCCCGGCACCCTCTTCAGTCAATGAACCATCAGCGTACCAGGCCATCATGTTTTGGTTTATCCGATATATTTCGGGCAAATAACTCTGTTCATTACCTTGTCGCAGCCAAGATGCGCACCCTTTTCTGTGCAGCGCAAAATGTGCGCTCAAAATCTTCGCCACTCGACTCTTAGACATGCTCTCTGGCAGAACTCTTTAACAAGCCGTTATAGGCGTTATATACGTTTTAGGATTTTATTGAGCCCGTAGGAATAATTGGTAAGGCGACGAATGTCGCACCGCTGCAAAGGGAAAGGTGACGGCTGTAGGTCGGCGATACGATCGGGCGTGACTCTAGCTATGTAGTTGGGATCGATATAGGGAGCTGAAGAGGTGAGCGAGACAAGAGGATGAGAGGTGAAGCTCTATCAGCTTAATCTGTGGCATCCGTTGCACCATGGGCTTTAGTTAATTCCAGCTGGCTTCAATTCACCTCATACTAACAGGCATTGGCTGAAGTCGAAGAAGAACGCTCGGTTCGCATAGTTTTATTTCTGGAGTGGTAGTCTGTAAACCACTCCCTTCCTATCTTTTATGGGAATGGTCAAAGAATCTTAAACGCTTTCTTTAAAAAGTGACCGGGTCACTAGAGTCCCTTTGGACTAAAAGGAGCGGTTTTGATGTATCCCCGGAGGAGATGAAGCTTTTGGAGGCCTTTTACTGCAACGAAGCTTGATATCGCTACATCTTCGGCCAGTCAGATAGAAATACCTACGGGTTCTGTAACTTTTATTTGAAATGCAGAAAGGAGGCGTATTCTCCGCGGCTCTAAATATCTCACCATTAATCCAGCGAAATAAGTTTACTATTATTATTGAGATAATAAATAGCTTTACAAAGACTGTAGTAAAATAAAGAGTAACTGCAAAGGAATACATCTCTGCCGATATTGCAGATCTTCTTCTTGTTTTGGCCAGGTTCAAGAAAGCACGCCAGTTGTTTCGCTTATTTGCCAACTGACACTAATTGCAAATGCTAAGTGAAGCCAAGTCCTTTTCCACCAGGCCCACCTCTTCGACTTCAGTTTCGTGTCGAATACTTTCAGGGCTGGAGTATCTGTGTACATTCAAACGATGTGACCAAGCCAGCGGAGCCGCTGTACTTTAATTCGCTGCACAATGTCCATGTCGTTGAAAAGCTCGTACAGCTCATCGTTCCATCGTCTGCGGTAATCGCCGTTGCCAACGCGTAAAGGCCCATAAATCTTCCGTAGAATCTTTCTATCGAATACTCCAAGGGCCGCCTCATTGCAGATAGGCCAGGATTTTTAAGTGTCTATCAACCAACAAATTAACTTCAGAAACTCAGCTTGTAACTCTCACAGATTTTCATGCTCCTCTGATAATCATTGAGGGCTGCAGCTTTCAACATTTGACGCGCAATACCTCGTATACGTTAAATGTAAGATCACGTATGAAGTGACCCAGAAAAAATTATATTTTGATTATCCTGTCTCAATGGTATACCGTTAATAGCAAATAGTAATAGAAGCAGCTCATATTTGACGTGGTACTGCATTTAGCTGATATCGGGCATTGCGCGCCAAGCGGCGTTATATACATAGGTGAATATATGTACATTACTAGAGGTGCTAGAAAAATTTTAAAAGTACAATCGAACTGAATAACTTAAACGCATTTATAAGCTTCATATTATATACTGCAACTAGTGTTATGTTACACATTTTTATATTTTTAGAATCGCTTCGCATAGATCGCATTGAAAAACTAGCAGCTCAAACTAATTTTCGCATGTGGGTTTCAGTTCGGGTGTTAATAAGTTATGTAATTTATGTCAATCGGTATCGCTAAATTGTGAGAAAATTGTGTTGATGATAATAAAAGACGGCTTACATTCTGTCAAAATTAAACCGGCACTAATTCACAAACATAAAGTGTAGAGAAAAAGTACTGAGCGAAAAGTTTGTTCAAAGTTTTGTGCCGATAATGGAAGCGGAGTATTGTAGTAGTATTGAGCTCCCAAAGATGGACAAAACAAAAAAAAAACAAAAATACATAAGTCCAAGCTGATCAGATACCGCTCACTATTTTTCTGGATACTCATTTTGTTGTCTCGGATATTTCTTCTGGTAAATCAAGCATTGTTTTTAGACAATTAGCCAAAGAAAAAAGCACAAATATGGCGAGATAAATTATATTACCGAGCTTTGTATATTAAAGAAAAATCATACCGGAAACAAATAAGGAATGCTAAAGGCAAGTCGTTACAATATTACTGCCGCTTCATGGTGAAACCCTAAGTATCAGTCAAGCTCAGCAAGAGCCTGTTGAACGAACGAATTAATGAGACTACATCCAAAGATCTGCTGGATTTGAGGGGAGCGATTATATAGATACCCACTTACAATAATGGAGAGACTACTAGATATTTATGCGAAACCGTTTCTAGGTGAAGAATATAGATGTGTATATAACTCTTCGATTTACAAAAAGAAACAAAGTTTCGGTGTTTAAACTGCAGACTCATTAGACGACAGGGTGCTCCTACTAAGTACATACATATGTACATATGTAAGTACATCCAAGTGCTGTAGTGCTAAACAATAATCATAGCTGGGAGATCAACACCGGAAAATGAAAACAGAAAGTGCATATTGCCTTCTTCATTTGGAAAAAGATCTTTGTCTCAGACCGCTATCCCAAGACCAATTCTAGCCCACGTTGGCCTTGTGCGGTGGCCTGGCCCAAGCAAACAAAGAACAGCAAGCGTAAGAACAACAGTCGAACTCACAATCATCTATGAAATCGAGAGTCACAGTCAGGGAGTCAAAAGTGTCATCCAGTTGCGATTGCCACATAGCAGAGAATGTACGAGAGGCCAAGTGGCCGATAAAGATGCTATCTGCTACTAAACCGACGTATCGAAGATTGTCTGAGGTGTAGGGATCGGTTGTCTGTTTCGAGAAACTCGATGTCTTCACACCTGCGAAATGATGAAAGTATCTTCCAAGTGCTCATAGTGCTTAGCCTGTAAAAGCATAGACAGACGGCAACGTTGATCCGGATTAACGGCGCAGTTGATCTGTTCAAAATTGTACCCTGACAGACGGCAGTATTGCGTAGTGAGCGAGCCGCGAGGTAGTGGATCGAATTCCATGGCCAGCAAAAATTTTATTTACATATTATTTTCTCCTTTTATTTTCTTTTAATGTAACTATAGTTGTTATGGCATTTTTAATTAAAATTAAACTTTAAAAAATTAGATTAACTTGAAATAATTATGTGAAATAACAAAAAGCAAAAAAAGTAAAATAAAATAAAATAAGATAAAATAATGTAATATTTTTAGTTAAAAATATAAAGATAAAAAAATATTTTTTGATAATTGCTCGGAGTGGGTCTCGAACCTGTGTGCTACTGAGTTGTAATAGACAGTTCTGACCACTCGGCTATCACGGACGTTAAACGCGCTGGCTTTGTTTGCTCACTGCTCAACTGCAGAGTAATTCCCGAGATAATTCCGAATTAACCAGTTGATCCGGATCAACGCTGCCGTCTGTCTATGCTTTAAGATCTCAGGCAATAAAAAATCAGGAAATAACTTGCTCTGACAGCCAGGCGGCGTTATCTAAAAAAAAAAATAAATCATAAGCAAAAGTCGAATATATTACAAAAATTTTTAAGTAAATAGAAAAAGAAAAGAGTCGCTGAACCCCAAAATCTGTAAGCAAATTCCATTTATTGGCATTCTTATGTAAATTTAAATACGTAAAAGCTGACTTCATATTTCTTTTTTTCTTTTTTAAATATGACCTGATGAGTGGATATTAGAGATGCCAGATCGAAACAAAAAAATCTATTTTAGAACCGATTCGAATCGAAATAAAAATAAACGATGCAGGAAGAAATTGTCGAAATAAATCGATCTGCCAAGATCAATTCATATATTTTGTCAAGTAATACCTTTTATAATAATAATAATAGATTGGCGCTTACACATATGTTAGTGTTTGGCCGAGCTTCTCCTCCGATTTGTGGCGTGCGCCATGATGTTGTCACGCAAAGGGGAGGGACCTATAGTTTAACGCCGACTCCGAACGGCGATTGTATTTTTGTGAGAAGATTTTTTATGGCAGAAGTACCCTCGGAGGTTTGCCATTGCCTGCCGAGGGGCGACCGCAGTTAAGAAAACAAATTTTTCTAAATTTTTTTTTGCGATGTTGCTTTAACCAGGGCTTGAACCCAGTCCTGCGGAGTGGAAGCGCGCACTGCTTTCCACTACACCACAGCGGACAGTCATGCCTTTTACTTAACTTTTATAAAGAAACAAAACACTGCGATCTGACCAACACTGAAACGACAAATATTTATTGCAAGCATATATGTAATACTTCTATATTGCCAGTGCCGTATGCTCACAATGTGTTTTTATTCCGAAATCAAAGAGAGACAACATATTACGATTTTTGCGTCAGTTCTAGAATACGTGTGTACTTTTAAACTACTACACGGAAAAAAGTGTCAAATCATCACAGGG
>JAPVRG010017118.1:417-11732 GCA_029783565.1 Rhagoletis cerasi
TATTGTGATTTGCAGCTTTGAAAGACCTTCTACATAGCTATTCTTGTGATGCCGTAGAGTTTTTCCTGTGGCCACGACTGAGACTACCGACTAGCTTGGCTACCTGTAGTTGGCCGAATTCTAAACGTATATTTGCCAAGTTGTACTACTATTTTCCTTTCCCTTCTTATCCCATATCATAGTTCATTTATTCAATGTACTCATAGCCAGCTTTGTGTGTGGCGATGTGTTTTACTTGCAACTGTTGCCTCTTATACATATTTATCATCAACCTACCCAAGGAGAAATTGAGGATTGTCACAGGCATCCTCACAGGACACTGTAGACTAAGGGGACACCTGCATAGGCTGGGCATCTGGTCAAATGACTTTTGTCGTTTTTGTGACTCGGCTAAGGAGACACCACTGCACCTCCTCCTTGAGTGCGGTGCAGTAGCGAGACGACGGGAAAGGAGTCTTGGTTCAATGTGGCCGGAGGACACACACATACACTCCCTGCATCCAAAGGTTCTGCTTGACTTTCTGGGGACCTTAGGACTGCATGAGGTGCTGTGATGAGTGGAGGGCACAATAGATCTTAGGGTCGCAGTGCACACCTCTTTTAGTTATCTATCTATCTATACATATTTACTTGCTGTATTTCTGTGACTAATACTTTCTGCCTCATTGTTTTAACCTTTGCTCCTAATTGCGGTTATAACTTTGCCTTTATTTGTGCTACAAATATTAGCTTTTGTTGTTCCTTCTCCATTCGGCTAACTCAACGCCGCACAATGGGCCATATGACGAGTTTAGCCGGAAAGAAATCAAAATGGAATTTTGATGTTTTGATAATTCCAGCTTGTTAAGAAATGCCCAATTACATAGAAAGAAGTATCCTTTGGTGTTTGAAAGCCCACTTTGTTATTTTTTTTGTAGGTCAAATTTGAAGTTTTGAAACTTTGTTTTTTGAAAGTACAAAAATCAAATATACATTTTTAAAAAGTGGTTTGTTTTTCATCACAGTGGTGTACCAAGATGCTGGAAAAAATGTATTTGGCATAGAAAACGATGTTCTTTTTTAAGAAATAAAAACAATTTTTATATGATGAGGGACGTAGCTAGAGTAATGTGTCAAAATTAGGCGTTTTTTCGTCAACAATTATCAACAAAGTCGAACTTTTTTTGGACAATCTAAACAATGTACTGTCATGCACTTTTCTTAAAATTTTTTTTGTGAAGCTCTTCATGATATCTTCTTTTAGATACTACATAAGCCAGACCTTGCACGACCTTGCAACAATGTTAAACTCCACAATATATCAAGCAAAGTCTTTAATAAAATACGAAAAAAGGGTCATACCTACCCAAGAGTTGCTTCTAAAGGGATCAAATGTACCATATACCCTCATTAAAAAACAGCTTGTGTCATACTAAATTAGGTTAAGATATCTCTAAAATAGCTACCAGTTAAATTATTTATGCTAGTATCGCCCAGTTGTCGAAATTCGACATCTTTTTTTTTCAAACAATTTTGAATTTTGCCACGCCCCCTTTTCCAAAATCTACCACTTTTCGCCGTAAGTACGGTATTGATAACACATGTTGCTGTGCCAAATTTCAGGACGTAAGCTTACGCGCTTTCAGAGATAAGCGATATGAAAATTTCAGTTTGTATGGGAAGTGCCACGCCCCCTTTTCCAATACCTATCATTTTTCGCCGTGAGAAGGGTAATTAGAATCTATGCATCCGTGCCAAGTTTCAGTTCCCCTGCATAATTGGTTTTAGAGATATATGTATCGGTTTTCACATTTTAGTATGTATGTCAGATGCCACGCCCCCTGTATAATGGGGTTAACATTTCTGGATCAGAGGAAGTTACATCCTTTAAATCGGTATTGAAATCGAGCGAACGGTGGCCTCAAAAAATGGGGGTCAAACCTTTATTGTGGCGTATTTATATATAGATACCTTCAATATACCGTTTTTGTTACAAACCCTACTCAAAGGACCTCTGGAGTCATCCAATCGATCCCCGATCAAGGTAAATTTCTTTATGGCCACTTTATACGACACATCCAAGCATCAGAAGCAATAAAATATTTTTTCCGGCTAACTTGAATGGGGTGGCCCACTGTGCGCCGTTGATAGTGAGTCAATTCACCGGGTTACTTAGTTTTCTTGTAATTTTTGTTTTGTTTGCGTGTGCGTATAATTTTTCACATCACCATAAATAAATGTTGTATTAACACTTTTATTTCCACGAGAAGTGAACTTTGTGAGTCTAACAAGTGTACAATTAATCAAGTTACTTAAAGAAAACGGCGCTTATCGAATTGTATAATTATTTATGTAGATTTCGAAAGGCAAAGGGTGATTCAGCTTTAAAGGGCGCAAAATTTAGAAGCCATTCAGTATTAAAAGATGTAAATGAACTGATCTAAGTATGTACTTGTGCATAGATATGTACGTATGTATGTAATTCTGTGTACATTAGAGCGTATCACAAAAAAAGTTTATAATGCCAGTTTTTTTCAAACACTTGTGTCGAGAACAAATTTTGGGTTTAAAATTTTTTTTCGGCACAATGTAAAAACAGCCAAATTGTTTTTTTTTATAACTTCTTCTATAAATAATATACCGTTGTAAAAAGCTTAAAAATACACTTTCAAAGTTTATGAGATATGACAATAGTCTATATACACAACTGTAGGATTTCTTAATAAATTTATCGGACATCAAATAAAAAAAATATAGAAAAAAACGATTTAGCGTGGTTCGTTCAAAGCGTGACGAAAACAATGTTCGATACCAAAACATTTTTAGTTCAAAACCGGTTTGCAGCCCTGAATAAAACTGACAGACACTTAACTTTTTTTCTTTCATATATGTGTATAGTGATACTTAATGTACAACCATATACCGCTTAAGACTTTGTTGCACATTTTATATTTTTGCATATTTAAATGCTAGAAATTTCCAGCTCAAATAGTTATTATTGCATTGTAATAATTAATATATGTATGATCATTTGATGACAAATAAAAACAAATATGATTAATTTTGGTACATAGTCCAAAGCTATGTATTTGTAATTGTACTGATGTATAATTGTACTGATAAACACACATTATATTATTGCACATAAATTATTTGATTTCTTTAGAAGTGTTCAATAAACGCAAATATATACTAGTAAATACTCATTCAGGCATTTAAATTTAGACTCATTATAACAGTCAATTAATTCCCATTTTTATTATCTCTAGATTAGTGAAAATAGAACAGATCCAAGGTACGTGTATCACGTCACAATCCAGATGAAAATAAATAATATTCTGTATTGTTTGTGGTTTGATTTGATATTTTTTGTTGGGCCGAAAGATAACGCCCTGACAACTTTTCCAAGATAATGTATCTGGCGTCTTTGTTTAAAGCTTCAAAACACAAGTTTTTTCTAAGTTCCCCGGAACTTTGGCCATCAGATATACGGATAGCTCTAAACCAGACCAAATAGCTTCCTATAAACCTCTTCAAAACTGGGGAAAGAGTGTAGGAAAGTCCTTGGTGAACTAGCCACAAAGTATGCTTCTCAGACCATAAAAACCAGACAGCGGGATAGCGAAGAAATGGACCCACTTGTCAGACATCAATGCCTTTCATTAAGTATTCTGGCACTCAGCGAATATTTCGAAGTTTTTCCACACGGAACTCATTTTTAGGTTGGGTCTGCAGATTTGACACAAGTTCTATGGGAAAAGAATTGCAAAAAAATATATATTGAAAATCAACGCGATTTTTTAGCCACTTGAAACTTGCACTTTATTAGACTAAAATTGTATAGGCTGTAAAACTGCAAACCCAAAAATGTTCTAAAAATTCGTATTGAAAAGCTCGAAATTTTGATTGAAATTTTATAAAATTTTCTAAATTCTGCATAAAGTTTGAAACTTTGATTTATGTGGTTTTGATTAAAGTATTAACAATATTTTTATAAAGATTGACAAAAAAGTTTTAACTTGAAAAATATTGTGAATATTAAAATGAAATCAATACGTGAGCACTTGTTTGAGTCACTGTATACATAGATGATAAACGAAAGGTGTTGAATAAGAATTGATTCCGATAAATTTAGGCAAGGAGTTGCCATCTATCAAAAAAAAAAAAAATTAAATGTAATATTGTAATTATAAAAATTGCTCATGTAAGTATAGCCTAATGTAATATGTGTAAAAGAAAATATTGCTTTAGAAATAATTTTCAATAGTGTTGCCACCTAAAAATTATTTAGCTAACATTTTTATTAGCACGATCTGACAACACAGAGTGCGATAAGATAGTAAGTATGCAATTTTCAGTGATACTGCGAAGATATTTTTTTAAGTATTAAGGCCAGTATGCAGCTCTCAAGAAAAGCAAAAAATCCATATAAAATGACGTACAAGAAATGGCTAAGAAATTTTCTTGTGTCAAATGTTCTTGAGGCCGTACGCAGTTCTTAAGAAATTTGCTACGCTTTCTACTACGGTTTTCTAAAGTTTTTTGTGAAAAAAGAGCACAAGGCAACCCGTGCTTGCAACAGAAATATATGCCCGCTCCATTATTTCTTGAGGAAAGAGTGATACAACAGGCTGGTGAAGTACCATATGTCAAAATTCCTTGGACACACACACGAAATAATGGCAATTTTTTCTTGACAGTTTTCTTAAGAGCTGCATACCAGCCTTTAACAAGAACCGCTGCCGGCGCAATCGAGAAGCTGGAGCTGCGCAATTCCACCTGGTAGGGTTTGAGTTCGATTCCTTTTCCGAGAAACATCAAAAAAAAGTATTTTTTCTAATACCAGTCGCCCCTCGGCATCTCAAAAAAGCCATTTGCCGTATATAGACTTGAAATGAGTTACTCTCGAATTATTCTAGACTTTGTTCAAATTACTGTACTTAGCATTGCAACAGTATATACCCTAGGGTGGGTCAAAAAAAATCAAGTCTTTTTTTTGGATCCGACACACGAAAACTAGTTCCTAGGTACCTCTACAAAAAAACAAACTTACCAAATCTTAGCTCTTAATATTACCGGGAAGATTATGCTCATCATAGTTTTCCATTTTCAATTTAATCTCATATAAAAATGGTCATATCTTATCACCAATAGATCGTTAAACCAGTTGCATCGTCAATATTTATAGGAAATTGAACGCTCTGCGAAAATGGTGTTGTATACTCTTTTCATTTATCTAACCATTTAAAAGATATTCAAGGTCAAAAATTGAAGTATTTTAAGGAAAATAACTTTGTTTTGAATTTTTGTAACTTACTAAAAAATAATTATTGTCAAATGAGTTTCAATTATTTCTATAGGAAATTGAACGATCTTTGACCTTGAATATCTTTTAAATGTTAGATTAATGAAAAGAGTATACCGACCATTTTTGTAGAGCGTTCAATTTCCTATAAATATTGACGATGCAATTGGTTTAACGATCTATTGGTGATAAGATATGACCATTTTTATATGAGACTAAATTGAAAATGGAAAACTATGATGAGCATAATCTTCCCGTTAATATTAAGAGCTCATATTTGGTAAGTACTTTCTAGAGGTATCTAGGAACTAGTTTTCGTGTGTCGGATCAAAAAAAAATACTTGATTTTTTGACCCACCCATACAAACGTATTGCTCTGAGTGATCATGCGTTGTCAGCTGCTGATCAATGCTAGTAGCGCAAAAAAAATCAAAGTTTGTCGGTGTAAACTCATTTCAACGCCTTAGCTGTGGATTAGCGCTTATCAGTTGTTATTCTGCTACAGTTGTTCTTTTTGTCGTTGTCGTTCTTTTTGATTCTTATTAAGATTATGCAGTCTAAATAATAATTTTATTAGCACAAATAAATGCTTTTATATATATGTACTTATACTTATTTCCTCTTTTTCTTTATTCTGTATTTGCCTTCATTTCAGTTATTTTACATGCAAACATTCGTGTCACAGAGTATAAAAAGAAGAAGAAGGTGCAAGTGTGAGCGTGCGTGTGCGCGTTTGTGTCTGCGTGTTCACGCGGTCGTGAGCGTTCGTTGAACGCTTCAAGCCAATAAACTCGCGTGCAAGATTCTACAACCAAAAAACAAAAGCCAAACCAAACCACAACATTTATAACAAAAATAATCAATTTAACAAAAACAAAATATATTAAATTATTAATTACCAACCAATAAAAAAAAGAAAAAAAATACCAATAACAGTAACAACAAGACAGCTCAAATATGGTGCAACAACAACGTTTAGCCATTTCAATACCAAATATTAACACACGCATGCCGTCCGTCTCTTCAGCCGGAATTAGCACACCCGGTTCTGCATCCTCAACCACCTCCTCCACCTACAATGCCAGCCTATCGGCGTCAATGGACTCACCGCCGGCGGAAGTAAACAGTGCCGATATTGGCCTCTTCGTGGAAACGCCACTTCAGGAGTTGAGCGCCAATACACGCCTACAATTGTCGCAGCTACTGAATTGTCGTAAAATTTTGCGTTCAGAAGATGGTTACGAGCGCGATTGGCGCGGTGTGGCTGAATTGGCTGAGGTGCGCAGTTTTTGCAGCAGCAACAATGATGATCCGATGCGCACCGTATTGCGAGAATGGTGTTCACATCGTCCGCAAACAGCGACATTCGCAAGATTGCAACAATACCTGGGCATCATTGATCGATGGGATGTCAGCGATGACATTTATGAGAATATGGGTGAGTCATAAGATTAAGGCATTTGAATAAAGTTTATAAAGAAATGTACGTATGTATGTATAAGTAAAAGGGAAAGCGAAATGGTGATGCTCGGATGGGCGTATGATCCGTTGGGTACGGATTCTATATTTACACTAAGCTAATTTCATCTCTTGTTTACTTACCATTGTTTGGTTGGGATTACTCATGATTTGAATAAACATTACTTACATCGAAAATGCCACAGGAAACATGTCACCTATTAAAATAAATTCGGTGTTATAAAATATTTAAATTTGATTTAAGAACAAAAATTTCTTACCAAATACAGTACCAACACAATTTTTGGGAGCGATAGGAAAATTTTACAAACTCTGACTTCCTTTATTCCTGCTATCACTGAAGGAGGGATTTTAAATTATAAAATATGAAATGATGTCACCTTACCACTACACTTTAACATATGTACATAGCTACAGCATATTTTTTGTTTTTGGAGTATTCGGAGCAATTTCAAGCCCTTCGCCGACCACTGTAGTCGAATGTGTAGGGGTCCGTTTCTCCACTATGTAGAACACAGGTTGGATCTCGGGTCCGAGTAACTTCCAAAAATTTTCAGTATTATCAAATGACGTCTCGTGCGTTTTTTGATACGGCTGATATGTACAAATGTACGCATTTGCGTTCTTCACCCCAAGAACCGAAGTGTCTGCGTCTACAGCTATAGTGACGTCCCATAGTTAGCGCCTATCTTCTCGAACAGAATTCTCGAAAAAACTGGTAGAGTATCGTTGATGTGCGCCTCCTCCTTCGCAAAGGCCACACCTCAAAAGTCTTCAGTGCTATAATTATACAGTTAATATGTTCATGCTTGTCAAGACTACAGCTCGTTAAGCTCCATAAGGAAACCCATTCGCAAGACGAAAGCCAGCCCTCTTTCTCTAATGAAATATTTAACGACTCGTCTTTCAGCGCTATTGCTCTGGAGTTTTATATGAAGGACTTTCAGCATCCATGCGCTACACACCCATCCCGACAACACCATCTCTTTCTGCCGCTTTGCAAGTTTGCATCTTAAGAGTTGTGTTTCTTCAGCTCCTATTTGTTGGTTTGGAGAATGTAGTTCTGACCAATCCGTCGGCTTAGGAAGCACCTTCAAGCACTTGTGGTAAATAAGCCCAGTGAATTTTTTTAAACATAGACGATGTAGAACAAAGATGAGTGAAAGAACGCCCACCAACACAATGGACGGACCAAGTGCAGAAGGACCTGCCTACACTCGGTATGAACAAGTGGCGCATTTTGCAAAGGAGAGAGGGAATTGGCGAAGTTTCTTGGTCTCGACAACGATTGAAGTGCCAAATAATAAAAAGAAACATTATCTGACTCCATCACGTAGATATACCTTGGCCTTCGATATTGTTAAGGTGAACGCTCTATCCGCCACTTCCAAGCGCATATTATTTCTCAGCCTGTGGAGGTTGGAACCACTCTCTTCAGGCAAGTTAATGTAGCATCATCGTTCCGTGCAATGGGTTTGATCTCATTAAAACGATCCGCTTCGTCACATGAGGATAAGAGTTTTCCTGACTTCCCATACATCTTCCTATTAATGCCGTTCAGTAGCTCCCTATCTACAGGTCTTCAACTAACAGTGATCTTTCCTCCAGATGTCGCTCAAATGCTGCAGTTCCAACTACTTATGCGCCCACCGTTCCCTAGAAGCGCCAAGGTCAGATACTACCTAGCTATCTTGGATAAATTCGCGTCAGAAGGTCAAGACGCTTTGGCGCCCTAAAAGGTCTATTGCTTTTTAGTCGGAAGGCTCTTATCATCGCCGGCCTATCATCCATTCATCTGCTTCGCAGCTTTAGACGTTGGCCGCTTATCGTCTCTGCCACTCTTGTGTCGTTTGGTGGCGGATTTTTCGCTTTCCGCCGACATTTTTCGCTTCAATCGGTCTCCCTGCTTAACCTGCTTCTCCTCAATGGAGTTGACGTACCTGAGGTCGCTTGAAGCAAATCCTTAGCTATCGAGCCATCTTCTGTCCGCCTTCACTGTTTTGTTTGTGGCCCATGCCAACAACAACCTGGATTATTGCATTGACAGTTCTTGGTCACTGTTCACACGCAGCCCGATGCCGGACAGTGGCAGCGCATATGATAACTACCAAGCATACGCATTGCTCCGATCCTGTAGCGGACTAGATGGCTATTCTGCTAAGTTCCGCACCGTGACAAGGTGTCTGCCTCAGAGGAGAAAGAGTTAAATTGTATTACGTTATGTTACTCATACGCCCCGTGAGAAAATTTCTATATTTTCCTAAAGCTAGAAAGTACATGCCATAACTTTTCAAATGGCAACCATATTTTAATAATAATTGACTTTTCAAAGGCTAATAAAAACAACTTTTTCTGCAATGAAATGTCTTATTTTGCAGTGGCAACTTTTAACTGAAAAGTACTGCATCTTAGCAATTTGCTTTATAAAACATATATAGATGTAATCACAAGGTACTACTTATTTTTGCAAGGTTCGAAAGGACTCGACTCTTAATGAGAGATTTTATAAGAAAATCTTACCGTTAATTC
Organism: Rhagoletis cerasi; assembly: GCA_029783565.1. Classification (NCBI taxonomy): domain Eukaryota; kingdom Metazoa; phylum Arthropoda; class Insecta; order Diptera; family Tephritidae; genus Rhagoletis; species Rhagoletis cerasi. The sequence continues at coordinate 9,710 of JAPVRG010017118.1, forward strand.
TTTGGAGAGCTACTATGGGCCTTCACACCCACTTCGGTAGTTTTGGCAAACTGCTAGCTGTTACTCGGTAATTTTATAAAAGTAGGTTTCGTTCAAGTGTTATATGGAAGAAAATATACGGTAAAAAAAATCTCAAAAATTAACGTTAAACTAAAATTCAACAGACTATAAAACTGCATACCCAAAATTTTTCGACAGGCTCTAATCCAAAAGTTTGAAGTTTGGATGACGAGTTTTTAAAATTTGAAAAATGTTTTGGAAATCTGTACGAAGTTTGAAACTTTGATACATGTGGTTTTAGTCATAGAATTATCTATAGCTTTATTAAAAATTAACGAAAAAGATTTATCGTTAAAAAAAATTGTGAATATTATAGACAAATCTCTGGACCCTTTTCACTGTGAGTCACTGTATGTGTGTATGTATGTATGTATGTATATCCACGAATTATGTATATGTTTAATTTGTTGATAACATAATTTTTGTGAAACAGGCAAAAAATATGAACATTATCATCTGTCTTTGTTATTTATTTTTAAATATTTGTTGCTTCGCCACTCTTTATGCCATTATTGCTGTACATACTGTACATAACATATAAACATATTTGTTTGTTTATCTTTTCGCTTGAATGTTGGCGAAAAGCAACCACTTCCAAGCCAAATTTAACTGCGCTCTTGAAAAAATAAAAAAATAAAAAAACCAACAACGTACTAAAAAACCAGAAATGAGCAGCAAACAAACAAAAATTAAATAAAATGGAATGACAGACGCAGCAGCCGTGCAAATTTACATTGTCAACATACTCCAACGCGACGCTCGCCATAAATATATGAACATGTAAACATACATACATATGTATGTACCTATAATCATATATACTCTCTCCTCATTTTAACGTCTAGTATGTTCATTAATACGCCGATGATATATTCGACAATGTATTCTTCTGTTGGTGTCAATTTCGTTATGATGACGTTGGTGACGCGTTTTTATTTGTTCGCCTCATTAATTTGTGCGCGTGGGTACCTATGTTTGTTCATACATACATATGTACAACTGCTGCAACTTCAGCCCACTTCATTCTCAGGCGAATTTTGTTGGGTCGTGCGGCGATAATTAGCGATTTCAACTCCAACTGTTGTGCGGCTTTACGAATTTTGCATGGCTCAATCACTTATTTACACATTCACATACTCACATACAAACTTGCACACACACCCACAGAATCGCACGTGCAGTGAAGGACAGTAAAAATATATATTGTCACCGAGTAATTTGAGGGTATGAGCAAAAATCTAAAATTAAAATAAATCACTGCTAAGCAATGAGCAAATAAGATAAAGTAAAAATAAATCGTATAAGCATATGGTTGACAACTGTGTGCAAATTAAGTTTATTGCCGAATGGAAAATTGTATATTTACTTTTTTATTTGTATTTTTTTTAAGATTTAATATTCAACAAAATTTTGTCTCTCATAAAGTTTCAGCCAGCAAGCGACACATGTAAACATACATACAGTGAGTGTCAGTGAAAATCGTACGGTAAATTTTTTCAATTTTTTTTTTTTTGAAAATGTTTTGTTTGACTGAAATTTCATTAATTTTTAATAAAAATGTAGTTCACAATCCAAACAATTCATATAACTCAAAGTGTCAAACTTTGTAGCAAATTTAAGAAAATTCGTAAAATTTGCATCAAAATTTGAAACATTTTAATCAGAATTTTTATAAAAACTTCGATTATGCACTTTTATAGTCAATTTAATTGTATTACAATAAAGTGCAAGTTTCAAGCGGCTACAAAATACCGTTGATTTTTGGCATACAAAATAATGCATACATACATACATATGTATCGAACATTCGTGATATGGAAGAAAATACGCAACACCGTCAACAAAAAAATTTCCTTTCAACTTGTACTTTATTGTGCTAGAATTGAATGGACTATAAAACTGCATACCCAAACATTTTCGAAAAATTCTGAAAGAAAAATGTGAAATTATGATGAAACTTTTG
>JAPVRG010017136.1:0-22026 GCA_029783565.1 Rhagoletis cerasi
ACATTCCTCATCGTACCAGTTGTTCTTTCGGGCTGGCTGAAATCCGATTACTTCTTCGGCGGCGGTACTTAATGAGCGGGAAATGTGGTTCCACTGCTCGCGTATGTCGGGTTGTTGAAGAGTGCTCTCAGAGAGCAGGTGTGAGAGTCGAGTAACAAATCGCTTGGCCGTCTGTTGTGATTGCAGCTTTTCGACGTTCAGCTTTCCTTGCATTGTTGGACGCACATTTTTTGATGCGACTGCGACTGATTGCAAGTTTTTTGACAACGTTCGTCTTCCATTCCCCTAATTATATTTTTGGTGTCAAGTTTTGACCATTTCTTTTTAAATTCTTTAAATAAAGGTATGTCTGGACTTGATGTTAAGTGTGGTAATTTAGCCTCAAAGATTGCTCTCAGAATTAGCTCGTAAATGTGGTAACGACAAGGCAGATATAATAAATCTCTGCCGAGCTTTTTTCCAACAGGACACACGCTCCATTCAATCTGCCCGTATTGGAAGCAGTTGTATCACAACACAATGCATAAAATTGTGTCGTTAATTCCCATTTCGACAAGGCATTGAGTACGGCTGTTGCCTGTTCTCGGCCGGATGAACTTTCTAATCCCGTTAATCCGCGGGTAAAGCCATGTTGAGTGTTTTGATGAAAGAGAACAGTAAAAAAGAGAACAACTCAATACTGTTCACTATGAAGATTATGCAAGCAAAATGCCTTGTGCACTCGTCTAGTTCCTAAGCACGATCACAACGCTTATATTGAGCTTAGTAGAAACATGAGCGTCGACGAATTGGATTTAAAAATAATGCTAAATTTCATCAAACGAAGAATAATAAAACAAATACGTATTGCAATGTGTTCACGAGTATCTTACAGGCTAGTTAAATAAATAAATGTACCTAATTTAGTGAATAAAATTTATGAAAATCTGACATCTCTTTTTGTACCTAACTTCAACTTTTTGAAGGGTGAGACTAGAAATTCTTTCAAAATAAAATATAAAGAACGCCCTATTAGACAGAATTTCGAGTGCTAACTTGACAATGTGGTCAGTGATTGTACATACTTTTTTGAAAAATCCCCACTCATGAAAAAAAATCCCTACTATTCCCTACGCTTATTAAAATTTTTCCCCACAAAATTCCCTACAATTTTTACCTAATAATTCCTTATAACTGGCTGGCCAAAAAACTCAATACATGCACAGTTTTTTACTAACATACTTACATTTTCGAACTTGCAGAGCTACTTGCAAGGCTAGTTTGTTTTGTCCTATTTATCACCAGAGCCACGCGCTTCGCTTCTCTTTCTAAGTCGGAGAAGACAGAACAGATGTCGCCCTTGTTTTTACCGATGATACCGACGTCGTCTCACGACAGCCGGTTCTACGTACCGGAATGACTCGGGTTTTACCCGACCAAGGGCTGTTGTTTCGGCGATCTAACCCGGTTTGGGTCGGCGAAATATCTCAGTAATTGTTCGTCCATAGGGCTACATCTGATACGAATCCTTCTGCTCAGAGCTGGAATCGAGTCTAACCCTGGACCAGAGGTATGCCAGAGATGACTCCACCCCAACTCGACCTCTGTAAAATACAATGTTTGCAGCGGGGGGAGTCACCTCCGAGTCTGCTCAGGCTCACGGAAGCATAGGCAGTGGACCACATCCTATGTGGCCCTCTGCTGCTCAAACGGAGCGGTCTCCACGGCCAACACCAGTTCACTTGAGCAGCTCAACAACAACACCACACTACAACACACTCAACCGCAACCACCACGGACTCATAGGAGCAAACTGGTAAGTCGTTCTGTAATTAAGATATAAATAAATAGTGTGAAAAATACTTTCATTTCATTTTAAACAAGACGTGGGAAAAACTAACAGGCGTAGACCAGGACTGAATACATCCGACTGGAACGAACGTGCGAGCCTAGTGCTCAAACCCTTCCCGACGAAATACTTGACGGTGGTACCGGGGGGATCGGTACTTGGACAGTAGGAGGTTTAGTTCGGGTTAAAGTCCCACACTGACGGGTATAGGCTTTCGATGCTTCCTCCTCGTAAAAAAAAAAAAAAAAAAAAAAAAACCACGGACCACACAACACACACCACAACGGACACCGTACCACAACCTACACGCCGCCAACAACAACTGTTAGTTCCTCCAACAATCTGCACAGTGTGTTAGACCAGGATATACCGTGAGCGCGCCAAGGCAGCAAGTGCCAACTGTGACGCCGCCCGCTACCACCACAGGGCAGCACCCTCTTCATCAGCGCACACAGCCAACGGCGGCCAGACAGCACACCTCTCTGACACCATGCACAATAACACGTCTCCCGAACCACACGAAGCTCCTCCAATTCAACTGTAACGGCCTTCAGAGTAAGATCAAGGAGATAGTATTTATGGGAAGGCACGGAATATTAATAGCTGCGGTCCAACAGACGAAGTTGCACAGCAATTCAACTTTGTTGAATTGCGTCGGATAGAACGTGCACCGTCGAGATCGCGAGCGAGATAATGGTGGAGGTTTAGCGTTCATCACGCACCACATCGTGCAATATCGTCTTATTGATGGAGACATCGACCGCAGGGATACCATCCTAGAATGTCAAGGTATTGCTATCCGGTCAGTCGATGTCGAGCTCGAAATATTTAACGCATACATACCAGCTGCCCGGCTGGATATCACCCTGATATAGGTGCGCTCCTCAGAGGTGAAAACCGTATGGTAGTTGGTGAATTTAACGCGCACCACGATCTTTGGCGTTCACGCATGTCGAATGATCGTAGGGGGACACATTGAAGTCTGATTTTTTACGTGAGTACCTGCTTATGAAAAGCTTAACCCCACGGTGCTCAAAAGCACACGATTCAACTCAATGCGTTGATCACCGCCCCGTGTTAGCGGTACCAATTAGCAGTGTGGGTGTTACAAAACACTACCTTGGTTGGGTACGAGGCCGACCTAAAACCTCTGCCGTACTCTGGGTCCGGCAACCGGTTGCAATGGAACTCCACATTGAGAAGACAAGCCACTCTCCCCGCATTTGGGTTTCAAAACCACAGCCACCCCGATACTCCCGAAGGGCCGTACCCAAAAGGAACAGGCCATAGCAAATATAAGGTGCTATGGGGGCCCCTGTTCCCCCGTGGTACCAGATTGAGTACTCTGGTCAGACTGTGATGCCGAAACATCCACCAGTTGAGTAGACACCACTCCGGACTGGCCACCGTTGACTAGGGCACCTCGGGGTTGTCAAACCCGTGATTCGTTGAGTAAGGGCATTGATTTGCCACGGGATAAATCCCGCCATCCAACGAACCCCCTGAGGGGCGTAGGGGGACACAGTTGGCTGAGCAGATAGACGATTCGACATTCTGCACAATGAACGACGACGCGCCCACCAGGATTATGGGCAGCTGCTACAGCTCGCCAGACATAAAAATAGTCAGCGCTGGTCTGATAAACAGCATATCATGGCGACTTATGCTGACCTTGGCATCAGACCATCTTCCCATAGTCATCTCGATTGATAGACCTGCCGACTTAGCTTCCGCGGAACACCAGACACTACATAAACTTTAAAAAAGCTGATCGGAAAGGCTTCGCGGAAGTTACTGAAAGCGCCTTCACTGCTCTCCCTCCACCAACCGACGTTCACCTTGGGGAACGTAAGTTCCGCTGGGTTGTGACAGCTGCTGCTGCCCGCTTCATACCTGCAGGATGCATTAAGGACCCACGTTCTAACTTCCCTGCAGAAGCGGCTGTCCTAGCCGATGAGCGTGACAACCTTCGTCAGGCCGATTCCGGAAATCCCCGCATCAGGGACCTCAACACAGAGATTCGGCAACTGGTAAACGTACATAAGCGGAAAAAGTGGGAGCATCTGAAGACCTGTAACTTCACATCTGGTGTAAGCTTCGGTCAACCGTGAGGTCATTGTCCAACCCGACGCGTGATGATAAGAGTAGAAATCTCCTTTGGAGACTACGCTTCTACGGACCCGGAACGACGCGCGAGCTATTTCAGCCGGCAGTTCACATTGCGTCCTCCGGTGGACAACACAAAACGTCAAGTGACCAGAAGGCTGCAAAAACTGCCACTTCTGTGCACTTCTTGTTTTCACCAGCGGTCAGGTTCAGGTAGTAATCGAGAAGGCGAAAGCCTCCAAAGCCATTGGACCAGACGGAATATGCATACTGATGCTGAAAAATTTCGGTCCTGCGGGGGTGGAATACCTCACCAAGGTCCTCAACCTGTCAATGGCCACTCTCATCATCCCAGATATCTGGAAAATGGGGAGAGTGGTCCCACTGATTAAACAGGGGAGACCAGTCAACAAAGGAGATTCCTATCGCCTGATAACTCTCCTCTCCCCAGTAGCGAAGACACTCGAGACCCTTCTACTCCCGCACTTTACTCAACAACTGACCCCAGCGAAGCATCAGCATGGCTTCCGTAAAGTGCACAGCACAACAACAGCACTTAGCGCCATAAACACTCAGACAACTCGTGGCCTAAACCGAAACCACCCCTGTGAAAGAACGGTCCTAGTAGCGCTGGATTTGTTAAAGCCGTTTGACACCGTATGTTACTCCACGCTGCTAGAAGACATTTAGGCTTCCTCTCTCCCACAGGGACTCAAACGGTGGTCAGAAAATTATCTAAGTGGTCGGCACTCGTCGGTGATATTTAGAGATAAACATAGCAAGCCAAGAAAAATTAAACAGGGGGCCCCACAGGGTGGTGCCCTCTCCCCACTACTGTTTAATTATTATATTTTAAAACTCCCTCAACCACCAGTCTCTATTATATCTTACGCTGACGATTTCTCGATCATGGCGACTGGAAATGGAATTGATGAGTTGTGCTCGAAAGTAAACGGTTACCTCTGCGCACTTTCTCGCTTCTTCACTGAAAAGAGCCTTGGGCTCCCCCCGACAAAGTCCTTGGCAACCCTTTTCACCACCTGGACGAAAGAAGTCAGACTGCAACTGGGTATTCACGTCGATGGCGATGAGGCTGGTGGTCACCCGAACAAACATATACACGAAATCACGGACGAAGTCCAGAGGTTCATAAAGCAACCTTTGGACCCGGCAGCTTACCGACAGACCCTGAACGACATTCGCAGGGAAGCAGTCTTAAGTTATGTAGACTCCAGACCTGTGAATGCCGCTCTAGACACACAACCACCGGACATAGACAAGACGGAGCTTCGTCTGCCTCGGGAGACCAGGACCACAATAGCCCAACTTTGATCTGGCTACTTCAACAGGTTGAACTCATACCTGAGCAGATTGGATGCAGATGTGCCAAACGAATGTCCGGCATGCGGAGGGTCACCCCATGACTCGAAGCATCTCTTCGTATACCCGGAAAACCCCACGCAACTAACGCCTTTGTCCCTGTGGACAGACCCCAAAGATGCTGCACGCTTCTTGGGTATTCCGTTAGTTGAGCTTGACGACAACGACTGAGATATCAACCGATCTGGGCAGGTTTGTTGTAGCCGCTACAACAACAACCACGTCGTCGGCATACGACAGCAATTGCACGCTCTTGTAGGAAATTTTCTTAACTATACTAAAAGAATTTTTAGTTATAATTGTTTGTTTTGCTGGAAATAGTTTTTATATAGGAGCCCCCCTATATTTCGTTCTGGCTACGCCAATGTTTAGAGACATGAGGGCCTTAACGGTAGTAAGAGGTTTCTTTTGTTTTGAGTTGTGTCGTTCTTCTAGACGATCATCGATATGTATATATACATAAATAAACAAAAACAATACATTTCATTTCACTTTAATATTTAATAATAATATTATATTAACTTTAGAAAGTCTGTATGTTTGTACACTATGTCGAACACTTTTCCGGATTTAGTGCTGCTATTTGAACACATCTATTCTTGATAAAAAGTTGCCATTTGAACTGATCTGTATATATGCATTCTAAGCGAAAAAAATGTTCTACAAATTTCGATTTTTCGAGAAATCCCTACATTTCACTAATTTTTGATAATCTGTCCTGTTCCCCATACTCATTTTTTTCCAATAAAACCCCTACGTGTAGGTAATTTTCCCTACGTGTACCAACACTGAATGTGGTATGAGTTACAGCCATTCAAACTTCAAACGCAGGTCGGGTAGGGAAGGCGTGGTCCAAGGGTCGTAAAATTTTAGGACAGTTCTTTTTGCACCCAGTCTCCACTTTTTGGGAGGTGAGACTTGAGATTTTTTTAAAATAAAAACTAAGGGACACTCTAATGTAAATGTATGTGGGTATACTGACCATTCTGCTCTATGCAAAATCTAACCACACTGCGCTGCGCCACTATGCCATTATACATATGTACATTAGGGTGGTCCTTAAAGTGAAATTTTAAGTTTCCCCCCCTCGATCGGCAATACCACGGTCAAAGATATCACATATAAATTTTAGTCCGGATTGGAGACGGTTAAGGCGTGTCGCACAGGGGTCAAAGTTCAGGTTCCACTAAGAAGACTCAAAAAATTTAAATTCATTTTTTTTCATCTATTGCCCAAAATCGATTCTACTGTAGGCGCAGATATCACACATAAATTTTGGTCCCGATCGGAGACCGCTTAGGCGTGTCGCACACGGGTCGAAGTTCAGATTCCTCTATGGAGACTAATATGCAATGAATCTGAACTTTGACCCCGGTGCGACACGCCTTAACCGACTCCAATTGGGACCAAAATTTATATGTGATATCTGCGCCTAAAGTAGTATCGATTTTGGGTATTAGATGAAAAAAAATTAATTTTAATTTTTTGAGTTTCCATAGAGGCCTCTGAACTTTGACCCTTGTGCGACACGCCTAAACGGTCTCCGATCAGGACAAAAATTTATGCGTGATATCTTTGAGTATATTAGCATCGATGTAGGGGTTGAGATTTAGGAAATCTGATGTAAAAATGTGCTTTGTACATTTAAGGACCACCCTAATGTACATACTGTACAAACCAAAGTTGAACTATAAAAGGTTGTGTGGTATGTGCGTTTATATATGAAGGGGTTAGAATCATAAGGGTCTAAGTGAAATTTTTTGAAAATATAAGTTATACCCATATTTGTATAGTTAAATATACTGTTTATTTGGTGACAAAGAGAACCAAGTCATTTCGGACATTGTAGTGCCATCTATTGACCGGGCAATAAACGTACTGAATGCATTTACCCCCAATTTAAAACAACCTTAATTATCTCAAAACAATGTCAGCCGTACTTAGATCCTTTTGATTCTAACCCCTTCATATGTATGCATGTACGTTAGTGTGGTCCAAAAATGTATGGGAGGAAAGAAAAGTCAGAAATGTAATGCTCTAACCCCCTAGGATTGTTCTATACCGAAAAAAATACGATCAAAGCGCTCAAAGTTTCCTATGTATTTTGTATGGGGAAAAAGACTTTTCGTAGAAATGGCATGGAATCCATGAAAATCATAATTTTTCAATCTGAAACCCCTGCTTTTCTTCAAAATTCTTCAGAGAATAATGCCCAATTGTTTATTTAAAATTGTTTTGAATGTGGAAAAAATAGTAAGAAATACTTTTCAACGTTTCTTTTTGAATTTTTTATTTTTTTGAGATTTTTCGGAGACCCTTAAAGAATAGTTTGAATTAAAAAAAGTTCAAATAAATTGGGCATTATTCTCTGAAGTCTTCTGAAGAGGAGCACAGTTTTCAGATTAAAAAATTTTGATTGTCATGGATTCTATGCCATTTTTACGAACAGTAATTTTTTCCCCATACAAAAATACATGGGAAACTTTAGAGCACTTTGAGCGACCTCTAAATATATTTTGATTTTATAATAAAAAAACAGGGGTATACTTTTTTTCAGTATAGAACAATCCTAGGGGATGAGAGCATTAAATTTCAAATTTTACTTATTTTGGACCACCCTAATGTACGTACATATATAAATATGTAAATAGAATTCAAATGAAGCGTTGGAAGATGAAGTCGTATACTTATGTCATGCAAAGAGTGACGGGAGTAAGTTGCGAACTGATGACACAAAATATGTGCCGTTATACGTTATACATGCATATGTACATATGTACCTGCATATCTATCTATACTAATTATATAAAGAGAAGTCCGTTTTTTTGTTACAGGTAATCTCGCGAACCGCTGGTCCGATTTGCATGAAATTTTGCACATAAATAGCTTTCAGCACCCACCATGTTTAGATAGGTGGACCAGGGACCGATCTATTCGAAAAAATCGTATTTGTGGTCCAATTTGCTTAAAATTCGGTACGTAGGTAGCTTTTTGTCTAGATAATCATATAGGATCCTTTTTTTCCGGGAAGTGGACCAGGGACCGATCTATTCGAATAAATCGCATTTATGGTCCGATTTGCTTAAAATTTTGTACGTAGGTAGCTTTTTGCCTAGATTAGCACATAGGATCTCTTTTTCCCTGGAAGTGGACCAGGGACCGATCTATTCGAAAAAATCGTATTTGTGGTCCGATTTGCTTAAAATTCGGTAGGTAGGTAGCTTTTTGCCTAGATTATCATATAGGATCCTTTTTTCCGGGAAGTGGACCAGGGACCGATCTATTCTAAAAAATCGTATTTAGCATATAGGATACTATTTTTCGGGAAGCGGACCAGGGACCGATCTATTCGAAAAAATCGTATTTATGGTCCTATTTGCTAAAAATTTGGTCCGTAGTTAGCTTTTTGCCTACATAAGCATATAGCATCCTTTTTTTCCGGGAAATGGACCAGGGATTGATATATTCAGAAAAACCGTATTTATGGTCCGATTTGCTTAAAAATTAATACGCAGGTAGCTTTTTGCCTAGATTAGCACACAGGATCCTTTTTTCCGGGAAGTGGACCAGGGACGGATCTATTCGAAAAAATCGTATTCGTGGTCCGATTTTCTTAAAATCCGGTCCGTAGGTAGCGTTTTGCCTAGATTATCATATAGGATCCTTTTTTCCGGGAAGTGCACCAGGGACCGATCTATTCGAAAATCTCGTATTTGTGGGCCGATTAGTTTAAAATTTGGTGCGTAGGTAGCTTTTTGCCTAGATTATCATATAGGCTCCTTTTTTCCCGGGGAGTGGACCAGGGACCGAACGGTGAATGGCACTGTATGTCCCACTTTCCAAGTGGTTTGCCAAGATCTTAGTGTTTTAGAAAATGATGAGAATTGTAATGACACTCTCAAAGACGCTGCCTTATTACAGTCACCACCACATCTTAGAGTCTTAGTTCTATTTTAGGATAAGGTTATCGCCCTTGAATCCATTTATGAAAGTAATTTGCGATACCAATGCGACCAAAAGGTTTCAAAAGAATACTTGCGGGAAAACATTGAAAAATTAGTCCCAAACAGAAACAAGTGGTCTATGAAAAAGTTATTCAGAACATTGAAAAAACAAAGGCGAAGCATTCTTCCTCGACCCACCAGGCGTTACAGGTAAAACTTTTCTGATAAATCTTCTATTGGCTTATGTGAGATCAACTGGACGTATCATCGGGAATAGCAGCAACTTTGCTTTCAGGTGATAGAACTGCTCACTCCACATTTCAATTTCCATTAAATGTATGTATGCATGAGCATTGTGGCATGATATTAAGAAGTTGCATTTGTGGACAAATATCAGAGCCCATCTTATTAGGACTTGTTCTGAGTTCCCTCAATCCGTGCTTAGTATTGGAAATGGAAGTATGCAAAAAGCGATGGATCTTCCACTGTAGATTCCAGAATTGATAAAGTGGGGCACTCCATAAACTATCTCATTTATGAAGTGTATCATAATAACCATACAACTGGCTATGCGAGAGAGCAACTGTCTCGCCAAGGAATGTTACTGTTGATGTGATTAATAACATGGCAATGCAAAAAATTGGTGGAGAAATTAAAGAGTATGCTGCCATTGACACAGTACTTAACCTTGAAGATTCCGTCCACTATCATACTGAATTCTTAAATTGGTTACACACGGCCTCATAAACTAACTCTTACAAATGGGATTCCAGTTATATTGTTATGTAATCTCCGATCATCCGCACTTTGTAATGGTACACGACTGGTAGTACGAAAATTGCATAGCAATGTTATAGAATGCATTATTCTTACAGGATCAGCAGCCGGACAAACAGCGTATAGGTGGAATACCTATGATTCCAACAGACATGCCATTTCCGTACAAACGTCTTCAGTTTCCTGTAAAGGTTTCACTCGCTATTAAAATTAACAAAGCTCCAGTCCAAACTTTTTAATTTGTGGGAATTGATTTGCGCTTAGAATGCTTTACACATGGTTAATTACATTATCCTTTATCAATAACTGGAAATGCCGACAATCAAACCATATTACTGCCTTTAAATGACAAAACTAAAAATTGTGTGTATATCGAAGTGCTTTAAAACACTATTTAACTAAAAAAATATTTTTAGTCAGTAAATAATATTAATCTATATAGAAAACAGAAATAACTGTTTTTTCTTTAAAAATTAGCATTTAAAAAAGTGCGTACAACGTCTCATACGGGCAGCTAGTATATACATATGTACATTAGGGTGGATCAAAAAAACAAGTATTTTTTTTTTGATCCGACACACGAAAACTAGTTCCTAGGTACCTGTAGAAAGTACTTACCAAATCTGAGCTCTTAATATTAACGGGAAGAATATGCTCATCGTAGTTTTCCATTTTCAAAATAGTCTCATATAAAAATGGTCATATCTTATCACCAATAGATCGTTAAACCAGTTGCATCGTCAATATTTATAGAAAATTGAACGCTCTACGAAAATGGTGTGATATACTCTTTTCATTAATCTAACCATTTAAAAGATATTCAAGGTCAAAGATTGAAGTATTTTAAGGAAAATAACTTTTTGTTTTGAATTTTTGTAACTTACTAAAGAATAATTATTGACAAATGAGTTTCAATTATTTCTATAGGAAATTGAACGCTCTACAAAAAAGGCCTTTTTCTTTTTTTTTTTGTTTTTATTTAATGAGTGGGTATTGGAATTCTACTGCGAATATCTTCTAAATGGTTAGAGTAATCGATTAACCACAAGATACCTTTTTTGTAAAGCGTTCAATTTCCTATAGAAATAATTGAAACTCATTTATTTTCCTTAAAATATTTCAATCTTTGACCTTGAATATCTTTTAAATGGTTAGATTAATGAAAAGAGTATATAACACCATTTTCGTAGAGCGTTCAATTTTCTATAAATATTGACGATGCAACTGGTTTAACGATCTATTGGTGATAAGATATGACCATTTTTATATGAGACTATTTTGAAAATGGAAAACTACGATGAGCATATTCTTCCCGTTAATATTAAGAGCTCAGATTTGGTAAGTACTTTCTACAGGTACCTAGGAACTAGTTTTCGTGTGTCGGATCAAAAAAAAAATACTTGTTTTTTTGATCCACCCTAATGTACATATGTATATACTAGCTGCCCGTATGAGACGTTGTACGCACTTTTTTAAATGCTAATTTTTAAAGAAAAAACAGTTATTTCTGTTTTCTATATAGATTAATATTATTTACTGACTAAAAATATTTTTTTAGTTAAATAGTGTTTTAAAGCACTTCGATATACACACAATTTTTAGTTTTGTCATTTAAAGGCAGTAATATGGTTTGATTGTCGGCATTTCCAGTTATTGATAAAGGATAATGTAATTAACCATGTGTAAAGCATTCTAAGCGCAAATCAATTCCCACAAATTAAAAAGTTTGGACTGGAGCTTTGTTAATTTTAATAGCGAGTGAAACCTTTACAGGAAACTGAAGACGTTTGTACGGAAATGGCATGTCTGTTGGAATCATAGGTATTCCACCTATACGCTGTTTGTCCGGCTGCTGATCCTGTAAGAATAATGCATTCTATAACATTGCTATGCAATTTTCGTACTACCAGTCGTGTACCATTACAAAGTGCGGATGATCGGAGATTACATAACAATATAACTGGAATCCCATTTGTAAGAGTTAGTTTATGAGGCCGTGTGTAACCAATTTAAGAATTCAGTATGATAGTGGACGGAATCTTCAAGGTTAAGTACTGTGTCAATGGCAGCATACTCTTTAATTTCTCCACCAATTTTTTGCATTGCCATGTTATTAATCACATCAACAGTAACATTCCTTGGCGAGACAGTTGCTCTCTCGCATAGCCAGTTGTATGGTTATTATGATACACTTCATAAATGAGATAGTTTATGGAGTGCCCCACTTTATCAATTCTGGAATCTACAGTGGAAGATCCATCGCTTTTTGCATACTTCCATTTCCAATACTAAGCACGGATTGAGGGAACTCAGAACAAGTCCTAATAAGATGGGCTCTGATATTTGTCCACAAATGCAACTTCTTAATATCATGCCACAATGCTCATGCATACATACATTTAATGGAAATTGAAATGTGGAGTGAGCAGTTCTATCACCTGAAAGCAAAGTTGCTGCTATTCCCGATGATACGTCCAGTTGATCTCACATAAGCCAATAGAAGATTTATCAGAAAAGTTTTACCTGTAACGCCTGGTGGGTCGAGGAAGAATGCTTCGCCTTTGTTTTTTCAATGTTCTGAATAACTTTTTCATAGACCACTTGTTTCTGTTTGGGACTAATTTTTCAATGTTTTCCCGCAAGTATTCTTTTGAAACCTTTTGGTCGCATTGGTATCGCAAATTACTTTCATAAATGGATTCAAGGGCGATAACCTTATCCTAAAATAGAACTAAGACTCTAAGATGTGGTGGTGACTGTAATAAGGCAGCGTCTTTGAGAGTGTCATTACAATTCTCATCATTTTCTAAAACACTAAGATCTTGGCAAACCACTTGGAAAGTGGGACATACAGTGCCATTCACCGTTCGGTCCCTGGTCCACTCCCCGGGAAAAAAGGAGCCTATATGATAATCTAGGCAAAAAGCTACCTACGCACCAAATTTTAAACTAATCGGCCCACAAATACGAGATTTTCGAATAGATCGGTCCCTGGTGCACTTCCCGGAAAAAAGGATCCTATATGATAATCTAGGCAAAACGCTACCTACGGACCGGATTTTAAGAAAATCGGACCACGAATACGATTTTTTCGAATAGATCCGTCCCTGGTCCACTTCCCGGAAAAAAGGATCCTGTGTGCTAATCTAGGCAAAAAGCTACCTGCGTATTAATTTTTAAGCAAATCGGACCATAAATACGGTTTTTCTGAATATATCAATCCCTGGTCCATTTCCCGGAAAAAAAGGATGCTATATGCTTATGTAGGCAAAAAGCTAACTACGGACCAAATTTTTAGCAAATAGGACCATAAATACGATTTTTTCGAATAGATCGGTCCCTGGTCCGCTTCCCGAAAAATAGTATCCTATATGCTAAATACGATTTTTTAGAATAGATCGGTCCCTGGTCCACTTCCCGGAAAAAAGGATCCTATATGATAATCTAGGCAAAAAGCTACCTACCTACCGAATTTTAAGCAAATCGGACCACAAATACGATTTTTTCGAATAGATCGGTCCCTGGTCCACTTCCAGGGAAAAAGAGATCCTATGTGCTAATCTAGGCAAAAAGCTACCTACGTACAAAATTTTAAGCAAATCGGACCATAAATGCGATTTATTCGAATAGATCGGTCCCTGGTCCACTTCCCGGAAAAAAAGGATCCTATATGATTATCTAGACAAAAAGCTACCTACGTACCGAATTTTAAGCAAATTGGACCACAAATACGATTTTTTCGAATAGATCGGTCCCTGGTCCACCTATCTAAACATGGTGGGTGCTGAAAGCTATTTATGTGCAAAATTTCATGCAAATCGGACCAGCGGTTCGCGAGATTACCTGTAACAAAAAAACGGACTTCTCTTTATATAATTAGTATAGATAGATATGCAGGTACATATGTACATATGCATGTATAACGTATAACGGCACATATTTTGTGTCATCAGTTCGCAACTTACTCCCGTCACTCTTTGCATGACATAAGTATACGACTTCATCTTCCAACGCTTCATTTGAATTCTATTTACATATTTATATATGTACGTACATTAGGGTGGTCCAAAATAAGTAAAATTTGAAATTTAATGCTCTCATCCCCTAGGATTGTTCTATACTGAAAAAAAGTATACCCCTGTTTTTTTATTATAAAATCAAAATATATTTAGAGGTCGCTCAAAGTGCTCTAAAGTTTCCCATGTATTTTTGTATGGGGAAAAAATTACTGTTCGTAAAAATGGCATAGAATCCATGACAATCAAAATTTTTTAATCTGAAAACTGTGCTCCTCTTCAGAAGACTTCAGAGAATAATGCCCAATTTATTTGAACTTTTTTTAATTCAAACTATTCTTTAAGGGTCTCCGAAAAATCTCAAAAAAATAAAAAATTCAAAAAGAAACGTTGAAAAGTATTTCTTACTATTTTTTCCACATTCAAAACAATTTTAAATAAACAATTGGGCATTATTCTCTGAAGAATTTTGAAGAAAAGCAGGGGTTTCAGATTGAAAAATTATGATTTTCATGGATTCCATGCCATTTCTACGAAAAGTCTTTTTCCCCATACAAAATACATAGGAAACTTTGAGCGCTTTGATCGTATTTTTTTCGGTATAGAACAATCCTAGGGGGTTAGAGCATTACATTTCTGACTTTTCTTTCCTCCCATACATTTTTGGACCACACTAACGTACATGCATACATATGAAGGGGTTAGAATCAAAAGGATCTAAGTACGGCTGACATTGTTTTGAGATAATTAAGGTTGTTTTAAATTGGGGGTAAATGCATTCAGTACGTTTATTGCCCGGTCAATAGATGGCACTACAATGTCCGAAATGACTTGGTTCTCTTTGTCACCAAATAAACAGTATATTTAACTATACAAATATGGGTATAACTTATATTTTCAAAAAATTTCACTTAGACCCTTATGATTCTAACCCCTTCATATATAAACGCACATACCACACAACCTTTTATAGTTCAACTTTGGTTTGTACAGTATGTACATTAGGGTGGTCCTTAAATGTACAAAGCACATTTTTACATCAGATTTCCTAAATCTCAACCCCTACATCGATGCTAATATACTCAAAGATATCACGCATAAATTTTTGTCCTGATCGGAGACCGTTTAGGCGTGTCGCACAAGGGTCAAAGTTCAGAGGCCTCTATGGAAACTCAAAAAATTAAAATTAATTTTTTTTCATCTAATACCCAAAATCGATACTACTTTAGGCGCAGATATCACATATAAATTTTGGTCCCAATTGGAGTCGGTTAAGGCGTGTCGCACCGGGGTCAAAGTTCAGATTCATTGCATATTAGTCTCCATAGAGGAATCTGAACTTCGACCCGTGTGCGACACGCCTAAGCGGTCTCCGATCGGGACCAAAATTTATGTGTGATATCTGCGCCTACAGTAGAATCGATTTTGGGCAATAGATGAAAAAAAATGAATTTAAATTTTTTGAGTCTTCTTAGTGGAACCTGAACTTTGACCCCTGTGCGACACGCCTTAACCGTCTCCAATCCGGACTAAAATTTATATGTGATATCTTTGACCGTGGTATTGCCGATCGAGGGGGGGAAACTTAAAATTTCACTTTAAGGACCACCCTAATGTACATATGTATAATGGCATAGTGGCGCAGCGCAGTGTGGTTAGATTTTGCATAGAGCAGAATGGTCAGTATACCCACATACATTTACATTAGAGTGTCCCTTAGTTTTTATTTTAAAAAAATCTCAAGTCTCACCTCCCAAAAAGTGGAGACTGGGTGCAAAAAGAACTGTCCTAAAATTTTACGACCCTTGGACCACGCCTTCCCTACCCGACCTGCGTTTGAAGTTTGAATGGCTGTAACTCATACCACATTCAGTGTTGGTACACGTAGGGAAAATTACCTACACGTAGGGGTTTTATTGGAAAAAAATGAGTATGGGGAACAGGACAGATTATCAAAAATTAGTGAAATGTAGGGATTTCTCGAAAAATCGAAATTTGTAGAACATTTTTTTCGCTTAGAATGCATATATACAGATCAGTTCAAATGGCAACTTTTTATCAAGAATAGATGTGTTCAAATAGCAGCACTAAATCCGGAAAAGTGTTCGACATAGTGTACAAACATACAGACTTTCTAAAGTTAATATAATATTATTATTAAATATTAAAGTGAAATGAAATGTATTGTTTTTGTTTATTTATGTATATATACATATCGATGATCGTCTAGAAGAACGACACAACTCAAAACAAAAGAAACCTCTTACTACCGTTAAGGCCCTCATGTCTCTAAACATTGGCGTAGCCAGAACGAAATATAGGGGGGCTCCTATATAAAAACTATTTCCAGCAAAACAAACAATTATAACTAAAAATTCTTTTAGTATAGTTAAGAAAATTTCCTACAAGAGCGTGCAATTGCTGTCGTATGCCGACGACGTGGTTGTTGTTGTAGCGGCTACAACAAACCTGCCCAGATCGGTTGATATCTCAGTCGTTGTCGTCAAGCTCAACTAACGGAATACCCAAGAAGCGTGCAGCATCTTTGGGGTCTGTCCACAGGGACAAAGGCGTTAGTTGCGTGGGGTTTTCCGGGTATACGAAGAGATGCTTCGAGTCATGGGGTGACCCTCCGCATGCCGGACATTCGTTTGGCACATCTGCATCCAATCTGCTCAGGTATGAGTTCAACCTGTTGAAGTAGCCAGATCAAAGTTGGGCTATTGTGGTCCTGGTCTCCCGAGGCAGACGAAGCTCCGTCTTGTCTATGTCCGGTGGTTGTGTGTCTAGAGCGGCATTCACAGGTCTGGAGTCTACATAACTTAAGACTGCTTCCCTGCGAATGTCGTTCAGGGTCTGTCGGTAAGCTGCCGGGTCCAAAGGTTGCTTTATGAACCTCTGGACTTCGTCCGTGATTTCGTGTATATGTTTGTTCGGGTGACCACCAGCCTCATCGCCATCGACGTGAATACCCAGTTGCAGTCTGACTTCTTTCGTCCAGGTGGTGAAAAGGGTTGCCAAGGACTTTGTCGGGGGGAGCCCAAGGCTCTTTTCAGTGAAGAAGCGAGAAAGTGCGCAGAGGTAACCGTTTACTTTCGAGCACAACTCATCAATTCCATTTCCAGTCGCCATGATCGAGAAATCGTCAGCGTAAGATATAATAGAGACTGGTGGTTGAGGGAGTTTTAAAATATAATAATTAAACAGTAGTGGGGAGAGGGCACCACCCTGTGGGGCCCCCTGTTTAATTTTTCTTGGCTTGCTATGTTTATCTCTAAATATCACCGACGAGTGCCGACCACTTAGATAATTTTCTGACCACCGTTTGAGTCCCTGTGGGAGAGAGGAAGCCTAAATGTCTTCTAGCAGCGTGGAGTAACATACGGTGTCAAACGGCTTTAACAAATCCAGCGCTACTAGGACCGTTCTTTCACAGGGGTGGTTTCGGTTTAGGCCACGAGTTGTCTGAGTGTTTATGGCGCTAAGTGCTGTTGTTGTGCTGTGCACTTTACGGAAGCCATGCTGATGCTTCGCTGGGGTCAGTTGTTGAGTAAAGTGCGGGAGTAGAAGGGTCTCGAGTGTCTTCGCTACTGGGGAGAGGAGAGTTATCAGGCGATAGGAATCTCCTTTGTTGACTGGTCTCCCCTGTTTAATCAGTGGGACCACTCTCCCCATTTTCCAGATATCTGGGATGATGAGAGTGGCCATTGACAGGTTGAGGACCTTGGTGAGGTATTCCACCCCCGCAGGACCGAAATTTTTCAGCATCAGTATGCATATTCCGTCTGGTCCAATGGCTTTGGAGGCTTTCGCCTTCTCGATTACTACCTGAACCTGACCGCTGGTGAAAACAAGAAGTGCACAGAAGTGGCAGTTTTTGCAGCCTTCTGGTCACTTGACGTTTTGTGTTGTCCACCGGAGGACGCAATGTGAACTGCCGGCTGAAATAGCTCGCGCGTCGTTCCGGGTCCGTAGAAGCGTAGTCTCCAAAGGAGATTTCTACTCTTATCATCACGCGTCGGGTTGGACAATGACCTCACGGTTGACCGAAGCTTACACCAGATGTGAAGTTACAGGTCTTCAGATGCTCCCACTTTTTCCGCTTATGTACGTTTACCAGTTGCCGAATCTCTGTGTTGAGGTCCCTGATGCGGGGATTTCCGGAATCGGCCTGACGAAGGTTGTCACGCTCATCGGCTAGGACAGCCGCTTCTGCAGGGAAGTTAGAACGTGGGTCCTTAATGCATCCTGCAGGTATGAAGCGGGCAGCAGCAGCTGTCACAACCCAGCGGAACTTACGTTCCCCAAGGTGAACGTCGGTTGGTGGAGGGAGAGCAGTGAAGGCGCTTTCAGTAACTTCCGCGAAGCCTTTCCGATCAGCTTTTTTAAAGTTTATGTAGTGTCTGGTGTTCCGCGGAAGCTAAGTCGGCAGGTCTATCAATCGAGATGACTATGGGAAGATGGTCTGATGCCAAGGTCAGCATAAGTCGCCATGATATGCTGTTTATCAGACCAGCGCTGACTATTTTTATGTCTGGCGAGCTGTAGCAGCTGCCCATAATCCTGGTGGGCGCGTCGTCGTTCATTGTGCAGAATGTCGAATCGTCTATCTGCTCAGCCAACTGTGTCCCCCTACGCCCCTCAGGGGGTTCGTTGGATGGCGGGATTTATCCCGTGGCAAATCAATGCCCTTACTCAACGAATCACGGGTTTGACAACCCCGAGGTGCCCTAGTCAACGGTGGCCAGTCCGGAGTGGTGTCTACTCAACTGGTGGATGTTTCGGCATCACAGTCTGACCAGAGTACTCAATCTGGTACCACGGGGGAACAGGGGCCCCCATAGCACCTTATATTTGCTATGGCCTGTTCCTTTTGGGTACGGCCCTTCGGGAGTATCGGGGTGGCTGTGGTTTTGAAACCCAAATGCGGGGAGAGTGGCTTGTCTTCTCAATGTGGAGTTCCATTGCAACCGGTTGCCGGACCCAGAGTACGGCAGAGGTTTTAGGTCGGCCTCGTACCCAACCAAGGTAGTGTTTTGTAACACCCACACTGCTAATTGGTACCGCTAACACGGGGCGGTGATCAACGCATTGAGTTGAATCGTGTGCTTTTGAGCACCGTGGGGTTAAGCTTTTCATAAGCAGGTACTCACGTAAAAAATCAGACTTCAATGTGTCCCCCTACGATCATTCGACATGCGTGAACGCCAAAGATCGTGGTGCGCGTTAAATTCACCAACTACCATACGGTTTTCACCTCTGAGGAGCGCACCTATATCAGGGTGATATCCAGCCGGGCAGCTGGTATGTATGCGTTAAATATTTCGAGCTCGACATCGACTGACCGGATAGCAATACCTTGACATTCTAGGATGGTATCCCTGCGGTCGATGTCTCCATCAATAAGACGATATTGCACGATGTGGTGCGTGATGAACGCTAAACCTCCACCATTATCTCGCTCGCGATCTCGACGGTGCACGTTCTATCCGACGCAATTCAACAAAGTTGAATTGCTGTGCAACTTCGTCTGTTGGACCGCAGCTATTAATATTCCGTGCCTTCCCATAAATACTATCTCCTTGATCTTACTCTGAAGGCCGTTACAGTTGAATTGGAGGAGCTTCGTGTGGTTCGGGAGACGTGTTATTGTGCATGGTGTCAGAGAGGTGTGCTGTCTGGCCGCCGTTGGCTGTGTGCGCTGATGAAGAGGGTGCTGCCCTGTGGTGGTAGCGGGCGGCGTCACAGTTGGCACTTGCTGCCTTGGCGCGCTCACGGTATATCCTGGTCTAACACACTGTGCAGATTGTTGGAGGAACTAACAGTTGTTGTTGGCGGCGTGTAGGTTGTGGTACGGTGTCCGTTGTGGTGTGTGTTGTGTGGTCCGTGGTTTTTTTTTTTTTTTTTTTTTTTTTACGAGGAGGAAGCATCGAAAGCCTATACCCGTCAGTGTGGGACTTTAACCCGAACTAAACCTCCTACTGTCCAAGTACCGATCCCCCCGGTACCACCGTCAAGTATTTCGTCGGGAAGGGTTTGAGCACTAGGCTCGCACGTTCGTTCCAGTCGGATGTATTCAGTCCTGGTCTACGCCTGTTAGTTTTTCCCACGTCTTGTTTAAAATGAAATGAAAGTATTTTTCACACTATTTATTTATATCTTAATTACAGAACGACTTACCAGTTTGCTCCTATGAGTCCGTGGTGGTTGCGGTTGAGTGTGTTGTAGTGTGGTGTTGTTGTTGAGCTGCTCAAGTGAACTGGTGTTGGCCGTGGAGACCGCTCCGTTTGAGCAGCAGAGGGCCACATAGGATGTGGTCCACTGCCTATGCTTCCGTGAGCCTGAGCAGACTCGGAGGTGACTCCCCCCGCTGCAAACATTGTATTTTACAGAGGTCGAGTTGGGGTGGAGTCATCTCTGGCATACCTCTGGTCCAGGGTTAGACTCGATTCCAGCTCTGAGCAGAAGGATTCGTATCAGATGTAGCCCTATGGACGAACAATTACTGAGATATTTCGCCGACCCAAACCGGGTTAGATCGCCGAAACAACAGCCCTTGGTCGGGTAAAACCCGAGTCATTCCGGTACGTAGAACCGGCTGTCGTGAGACGACGTCGGTATCATCGGTAAAAACAAGGGCGACATCTGTTCTGTCTTCTCCGACTTAGAAAGAGAAGCGAAGCGCGTGGCTCTGGTGATAAATAGGACAAAACAAACTAGCCTTGCAAGTAGCTCTGCAAGTTCGAAAATGTAAGTATGTTAGTAAAAAACTGTGCATGTATTGAGTTTTTTGGCCAGCCAGTTATAAGGAATTATTAGGTAAAAATTGTAGGGAATTTTGTGGGGAAAAATTTTAATAAGCGTAGGGAATAGTAGGGATTTTTTTTCATGAGTGGGGATTTTTCAAAAAAGTATGTACAATCACTGACCACATTGTCAAGTTAGCACTCGAAATTCTGTCTAATAGGGCGTTCTTTATATTTTATTTTGAAAGAATTTCTAGTCTCACCCTTCAAAAAGTTGAAGTTAGGTACAAAAAGAGATGTCAGATTTTCATAAATTTTATTCACTAAATTAGGTACATTTATTTATTTAACTAGCCTGTAAGATACTCGTGAACACATTGCAATACGTATTTGTTTTATTATTCTTCGTTTGATGAAATTTAGCATTATTTTTAAATCCAATTCGTCGACGCTCATGTTTCTACTAAGCTCAATATAAGCGTTGTGATCGTGCTTAGGAACTAGACGAGTGCACAAGGCATTTTGCTTGCATAATCTTCATAGTGAACAGTATTGAGTTGTTCTCTTTTTTACTGTTCTCTTTCATCAAAACACTCAACATGGCTTTACCCGCGGATTAACGGGATTAGAAAGTTCATCCGGCCGAGAACAGGCAACAGCCGTACTCAATGCCTTGTCGAAATGGGAATTAACGACACAATTTTATGCATTGTGTTGTGATACAACTGCTTCCAATACGGGCAGATTGAATGGAGCGTGTGTCCTGTTGGAAAAAAGCTCGGCAGAGATTTATTATATCTGCCTTGTCGTTACCACATTTACGAGCTAATTCTGAGAGCAATCTTTGAGGCTAAATTACCACACTTAACATCAAGTCCAGACATACCTTTATTTAAAGAATTTAAAAAGAAATGGTCAAAACTTGACACCAAAAATATAATTAGGGGAATGGAAGACGAACGTTGTCAAAAAACTTGCAATCAGTCGCAGTCGCATCAAAAAATGTGCGTCCAACAATGCAAGGAAAGCTGAACGTCGAAAAGCTGCAATCACAACAGACGGCCAAGCGATTTGTTACTCGACTCTCACACCTGCTCTCTGAGAGCACTCTTCAACAACCCGACATACGCGAGCAGTGGAACCACATTTCCCGCTCATTAAGTACCGCCGCCGAAGAAGTAATCGGATTTCAGCCAGCCCGAAAGAACAACTGGTACGATGAGGAATGT
>JAPVRG010017258.1:0-10684 GCA_029783565.1 Rhagoletis cerasi
TCTACATTTCTTATCCGATTTGTATGACCTTAGACTCAAACTTTACATCAATGATTTATCTTTTACTAAAATTAAAAAAAAAAAATTAAACAAAATTTTTGTAATCAAAAATAAGCATATAGAAATGTGTAATTTTCAAAAATGACTGAAAATTTCACTTTTTTCGATTTTGGTCGCTAGTAAAAATTAAAATTTTTATTTAAAGCTGCACAAGTTATATATTTTTGCAAAGGGCACATCAATACTTTTCGAACGCTAGGTTGTTTGCGTTGGTTAGCTGATTTTTTCAAAAGATTTTGGCAAATAACTGCGAGAGGTACCAAAAAACACGTTTTTCGAAAAAATCTCGAAAACGTTTCTTTGAAAAAATAAATGGGTTTTGTTTTCATGTTCAGCGACCCAAAGTTAGCCTAGAAAATACGTTTTTACAAAGGTTAATTTTTCGTGTAAACTAGTGTTATAGGCAATTTTGATTTTTGTAAAGAAACTCAGTTTTGAAATTTTTTTCAATTGTAGTGTACCCAAGACTTTCCGTGAAGCCGTAACATTTAAGGTAATTCTAGTTTGAGTAAGACGGAGAGCCATTTTGCGAAGTGTGAGCGAAACAGAGAGTGACGCCACTTTGTGTTGGCTTTACGTCGACTTGTGGGACAGCTTGTATATGTATGTGCCCATGAAAATGGTCTGAGTCACATAACACCTTTTGCGCTTAAATGACCGGTTACTTTTAACCGAATGCATCTGCAAAACGTTCTATCGTCATAAACCAATGACAAAGCTTCTGACCTTTGGTTAATGAAGTTGAACGAATAACCGACGCGTTCAGATGCATTGATCATTTAAGCACAAAAGGTGTAATGTGACTTAGACCACTTACAAATTATGGGCACAAATGGGAAAATCCACGAAACTTTTGGCCCTTCACAAAAATAATATACAATTTGAAATTTTCAGGTACACATTTTTAAACTTTTCGGGCAGCTTATTAGACATTTTGAAGCAATATTACAATCACGTTCCTCGTTTTTAGTGATGCCGCAAAAAAAAAAGTTCTTCAAAATTTCAAATTAAAAAAAAATCAAATTTTTTTTAATTATGCAGTTTAATAGTTCGTTCAAAGTGCAAGTTTGAGGTGTCTACAAAATGCTGTTGATTTTTGACAGTTTTTTTTGTTGACAGTGTTGATAATTTTCTTCCTTTCGCATTTTATTGAATAACGTTCGATACATTGATCGGTCAAGGTTAGGCTTTTGATAATAGATAATCGAGGTAAAGAATAATACATTACAACGTGCTAAAAATAAAATTATTGGTGTGCCAACGAAGAAATATATTTTCGTTACGCCTCTAGCTTCAATATTTGTGATGGTACATCAATTATGAGACCATAGATTGTTTTGTTTTTTGATGAGAAATCCCTTTGTTCCAATTACACAAAATCGTATATCGCTTTTTCAAGAGCTGAACATTATGAATCGTTGAATGGCACAGTGATTTTACGAAGGTAAATGGAATTCTCATTTCAAGAAATACATATCCTCGCCTTAGAAATCGAAGCAGCGGGGCAGATTTTATGCCTTAGTGTTAAATATTTAACGCAACCCTCTGCGGCAGAGAAATTTTGAATTCGATTTTCTAACACGTGGCAACTCCTTTTAAGGAACTAAAGCTATGTTGTACACCCGAAGGCCAAGGCCTTTTATTTGACACCTCATTTTGGAAAATCGAACGAACGATACAGATTTTATGTCTTGGTGTCAAATATTTAACGCAACCATCTCCGGACTCAATAAATTTTTTTTGGTGGGTGCGTTGGCGCAGAATGCCGGACCCGTCTAAAACGAGGGTGGGGCTCAGGAGCGATGCTCCAGCAGAGCAAACTGATATTGAAATTACAGAAGAAGATATTGGACATGACGATCAGGGAGCGCAAGTAGGAAAAAATCCGGATGCGCAAGAGTCGGATATGGCTATGGGAAGAGCTATTGCGGAAGTTTGAGCTCATGTTCTTTCAATACCAAATGGATGTAAGTCGCTCAACGACGGACGCGGTCAAAGGAGTGATTCAAACACTACGAAAGGATATGAACGGGCTAGCCGACAGGTTGTCAAGCTTGGAAAGTGGGGACATTCGCGAGCGAAAAGCTGCAAGTCGTAGAGACTGGCATTCAGAAATCGATGTCGATGACACTGGATCAATCGAGGAAGATCGCAGTCCTGGCAGAGCCGAGGCAACAACAGGGGCGAAAATAAAAGCTTACGCTGACTTCCACAGAGCGCAAACGCGAGTCTAGCATCTGCTTCGAGAGGGGTGCAACAAAAGTTGTGCGTAACTGGAACCTTAAGTTTGATGGAGGGCCGAAGTCGACTTCCATCGAACGATTTCTATTTAGAGTCGAAACGCTTCGGAAGAAGCACAACATTTCACCGCAGGACTTGTATGCAAACTTTCATTTGCACCTAGAGGGGCAGGCCCAAGAATGGTACTGGTTGTACATGGAGGAGCATTCCGACGAAAACGTCGGAGGATACAATTCCTTTCGTTCCTCTATTGTGGAACACTTCCGGAAGGCGGACTGTGATGAAGAGATTCGGCAGGCCATGAACGAGCGGAAACAGGATTACAACGAGAAATTTGAGGAATTCTATGCGGCGGTTAGAGGTATGGAGCTGACGATGAGAACGAAAATGCCTGAACGTAGCTTAGTAAATCTCATCCGAAGAAACCTTAGACCTCGAATCAAAAACTTAATTTTTGGATGCCGGATAGACAATCTAGAAGACCTGAGATCGGAATGTCGTCGGGCTGAAAAACACTTGGCGGAGTTCGAGCCGAAAACGTTCCGCAGGAAGACGGTGGAGGAGTTGGACCCCGAACCACAAGAGGAAGAACCTGACTCGGTAGAAGCATTATACACGCCGGCCAAGGACAAATTCACACGTCAAGATCTACACAGAGAGGGGGGTCCAAAGAAGGTAGTCGACAAGCCAGGGTGTACAACATCCGGGACCTGCGACGGCAAGCTACACCGCATGGTGTGTTATAAATGCAATCGTCCCAGCATGCAGTGCACTTGGTCTGAAGAACGCAAGCAGGAAAACATAGAGATTAGCGGGAAAACCGGGGAGCCTTGCCAACGGCGCCAGACCCCGGAAGCATAAAACCTCTGACGATACTTAAAACAACAAGCAATGTGAAGGGGGAGCGAAAGGTAACACCGTTACTTTCGCTACAGGAAAGGCAGCAGAGATACGACGCCGCCAAGAAACGAATATTTGGGAATGACGCCAGCTCAAGTATAGATGCGCCCAAAGGGGAACGTAACAGGACTTGGAAGAAAATTTTTAAAATTAGAAAACTCTCGCGTGACAAAAGAAAGGAAGTGAAGGCGATTGAAGAGACGGTGATTCGAGGTGCGACGGATAAACGGCCCTACGTTGAGGTGGACATAGACGGTATTCAGGTGCAGGGTTTACTATACAGCGGGGCTTCGATAAGTTGCTTTGGATCAATCTCGAGCATTTGGGAGAAAGACTGAAAGACAAGGTACATACGATGAACAAAAGTTTGAAGACTGCGGACGGACAGACGCAGGCTGTAGTAGGCAAGGTCAATGTTACGGTTGGCTGGCGTGGCAAAACGGTAGAAATGATGCTGTATTTAGTGCCAAGTCTTCAACAGGAGCACTACCTGGGGATTAATTTTTGGGATGCTTTCGGCATTGCACCGTCAGTAGTATCGGAACTCAATATGAGGGATCCGAACAGAATTGACCTCTCAGCAACAAACTTTCGAAGGCTGGAACGCGTGAAGAAGCTATTTCCATCTTTTTCGGAGCTCGGTCTGGGGAGGACACACGTCATGGAACACATAATCGAAGTCTCCGACGATACGGTTCAAATAAAACATCCCCTGTTAAACAAAAGTATGCCTATGACGAAATAGACCGGATGGTGAAGCTTGACGTTATAGAGGAGAGCAATAGCTCCTGGAGATCGCCAATCGTACTTGTTGAGAAACCGGGAAAGAAACGCTTGTGCGTGGATATGCGAAAGCTAAATGAACGCACTATAAAGGATGCATATCCGACGCAACATGTGGAAGGAATTTTATCACGGCTGAGAGAAACCTATTTTAAATCCGGAATCGACCTAAAGGATGCCTTCTGGCAAATCCCTTTGGAGATCTCATCTAGGGGAAAAACCGCGTTTACAGTCCCTGGCCGGCCGTTGTACCACTTCAAAGTAATGCCATTCGGACTGTGCAACGCTAGGCAGAGACTTACGAGAGCATGTGTTCGTTTACATAGATGATCTACTGATCTGCTCCCCGGATTTTGACTCTCACCTAGTGCACTTGGCGGAAGTAGCCGAATGTCTTGCAGGCGCGGGGCTTACGATAAATTTAGAGAAGTCGAAATTTTGCCAGAAGGAACTGAAGTACCTCGGTTTCATTGTGGGTCAAGGTCAGTTGAAAACCGACCAAGCAAAGATCCAGTCCCTGCTCGACTTCCCAGTACCAACAACTATCAAGCAGCTGCGGCGATTTTTGGGCATGTGCGGGTGGTATAAGCGATTTATACCCAACTTCGCCATGATGACCGCACCGCTAACGGATTGCCTACGGAAGAAGAAGGCATTTGCGCTGACCGAGGAGGCCATACAAGCTTTCGCAGAGTTAAAAAAAGCGCTGATCTCTACGGATGTCCTCGTAAACCCGGACTTCAATAGCACTTCTTCATTCAGTGCGATGCTTCAACGCAAGGAATTGGAAGCGTCCTATTTCAAAAGGATGAGGAAGGGAACGAAAGGCCTATCGCCTTCATGTCGCAGAAACTGAACTCCGCGCAGCGGAACTATACCATCACGGAGTTGGAGTGCCTTGCGGCAGTTGTCAGCGTGCAAAAGTTTCGCGCATACATAGAGGGCCTTCCGTTCACCATCATTACCGACCACATGAGCCTCAAGTGGTTGATGGGGCAGAAGGATCTCTCGGGCCGTCTTGCCCGATGGAGTCTGAAGTTACAGTCGTTCGATTTTAAGATAGAGCATCGGAAAGGGGCTCAGAATGTGGTGCCCGATGCCCTGAGCCGCATGCATATGGAGGAGATCGTGGTTCAAGAAACGGTACCGAGGCTGGACCTTAAATCAGCGGAATTTTCGAGCGAGGCGTATGCGTCCCTGAAACGGCATGTCAACGAAAACTACAATCGCTTGCCAGATCTACGTTTTGGAGATGGCGTTGTATATAAAAGGGTTCTTCCTAGGCTATCGGACGAAACTGAGGAGTCGCTATGGAGAATTTGGGTTCCGGAAGGTTTGAGAGAACCACTCCTTAGAGAGATGCATTGCAACAAGTTGAGAGCTTGGTATTATTGGCCAGGCATGGTGGGAGATGTAAGGAAGTTCATTACCGCGTGCGAGCTGTGCAAATGCTCTAAGTCACCGAACATTATTTCGCGTCCACCGATTAGAGGTAATTTTCAATCGGAAAGAATATTTCAACGACTGTACATAGATTTTTGTAGACCATATCCGCGATCGCGCTCGAGAAATGCTTACGTCTTCGTGGTATTAGATCATCTGTCTAAATTTGTCTTTTTCAAGACCGTGCGGCACGCCACAGCGCAGGAGGTGACGAAATATCTGTAAACGGATATATTTCACGTTTTTGGTGTTCCGGAGGTCATCCACTCCGACAATGGCCGACAATTTACGTCGGAATGCTTTGCAAGGTTTTTGAAAGGGTACGGTGTTAAACATGTCAAGACCGCGCCTTACGCGCCTCAGGCCAACGCATCGGAGCGGGTGAACCGATCCCTGCTTGCCATTATCCGAACGCATTTGAATGGGGGAGATCAACGTAATTGGGACCAGTATGTTTCAGAAGCGGCTTTCGCGCTGCGTAGCGCAATTCACGAAACGATTGGCATGGAGCCATATAAAGCCGTGTTTGGGCAGACCATGATCCAACATGGGAATGCGTACGATATACTCCGAAGGATGGGCTCATTGGGTGAAACCGAAGCAGAGATTTTATCTACTCCAGATCGACTTGCGTTAATAAGGGACAAGCTGATAAAGGGACTGGACGAGGCGCATAGGAAGGGACAGCGAGCGTACAACACCAGATCTCGTCCAATCGAATATCGCGAGGGACAGACGGTTTATCGGAAGAACTTCAAATTGAGCAACGCTGTCGACGGACATAACGCGAAACTGGCAGCCAAGTATCTGAAGTCAGTGGTTCTCGCTAGAAAAGGCAATTGCTTATACGAGATAGGTGACCTTGGAAGGCGTTCTCTCGGAATTTATCATGCAAAGGATCTCCGCACATAACCGCGGTCTCACGAAGATCTACGGGTAAGACCAGTTTTTCGAGCGCTTTATCAGTGCCAGCCTAGCTAAATCGCTCACCCTGTTGCGGTCCTTATAATCTAGTACAATCGAACTCAAATGGTTGTTAAGTAAGTGCGAGCCTGCAGCAAACTTTCGGAACGCTTCCACCTCAGCTGGCAGTGACAGATGCATCTATCAAAGCAGCAGCCATCACTTCCGGCATTTTCTTTCTTTTTCGTGGAGGCCTAGCTCGTGAAGTGGACGTGTTTCTAAGATAATCAACGAAAATCTTTGCGATCCAGACTTAGATAAGTTGCACACCGTGATAAAAGCACACAAGCCTTGGTGCTAAGCCTACCGGCGAGAACATTCCGTCAACGTAGGTGAGGAAACGCATTATAAACTGCGGAATCTTTGGTGTCGTGCAAAACGCCGAGATTGGTTCGGGAGTGGCGTGCACGCTGTCTCCGGGCGCGTCATATTCGCCCTGCTTGGAAGAAATCGTTTGTGGCATGAAGGCGGGAAGTCTCGGCCAATTCGTGGGTCGAATTTCCTCTGGGAGCGCTAGTCGCAAATGCAAGGCTTTGCGGAATCTTTGGTGTCCCAGTATTGCGCGAACTGAACACAGCCACGAGCTACCAGCTAGCAATTTTCCCCAACTCCGCCACAAGGACCACTCGAATCTGGCTGTGATAAATTAGCGGTGCCAGGCAATCACATAGACGTCGCACGCATAGCAATTTAGTTCCAGAGCGGAAATCTTTTCTCCTTGCCGAGCGATGGATGCAGTCGGAGCAACGTTTATACCTAGTTATTTAGCCTTTTTAGAATATCATAAATCATATCCGTAGAATTTATCTGAATTAAAAGTTTTGTCTCATAGCTCCGTGCAGATAATTACCTGTCGTGAGATCACATGCTAAAGTCCCCTGTAGATATTACCGCGGATACTTAGCGCCGCGCACAAGCGAGGCAGGGCGCGACTAATGGGTGTGCCATTTTTATGTTTGATAAGCGCATGAATAACCAGGCAAGACGTCTTGTAGGGCATAAGTTTGATGCTCGTTAATCGGGAGCCACAATCCTTAAGGCCACTAGCCCATTATAATCGACCTATCCTTCAGCCTCTAGAGATTTTGATGCTTTGTGGAAACCGCCAAATTAGGCGTGATTAAATGAGATCTCGCGACCAACTGCAGCCACTTTAATGGCCTAATTTCCTTTTTCAAACAATTAAGCTTTAGATTTTAGATATTTTCTCTTTTTCAATGAATTAGACCTACTGTGCGGTCATTGTTAGTTGATAAGCCAACCCCATAGTATAAGACAGGTGTAAATAAAATGATTGTAATGAATTTCTAAGCGAAGATCAGTGGTGACTATGGATTCCGGACGTGGGCGGACTGACGGACGGACTTTGGACAGCGGGCGGGATGACGTGAAGTCGTGAGGATGCTTGCAGGCGAAGATTGGGGCCGACAAAAACCATGGGCCACTGTCGGCCATGGCAGGGAGGGAAGACGAGCGCCAGCCACATAACACCGTTGGCAGCAAAACTCCTTTAAGGGGTAGCGGAATTGGACAGGTAAGGGTGGGGGGAATAGTTAAGGGTGGGTATGTGGAGTCCCCGTCAAACGGAAGAGGGGTATGAATTTTTTGTATTTTGTTGCGGTTCCATGCAGCGGTGGTCACAGCAACCCACAGTCCGGCGAGCTAGCTCGTGCTAGAAGCAAGCGTACCCCGTGGCAAACCGGGCGTGTGAGTGGATGCAGGCGCAGAGTGAGGAGATCTCCGCGTTGAAAGAAAGGAGGCGTGGCATCAGGCAACCCGTACGTAACAATCTTTCGAATTTTTTTTATACATCTTTTTATTATAACTCCAAATATCTCATTTACATAAAACGAAATTATGAGTTTTGCATAACTTTCGTAAATAAATGTTTAATTTTTTTCATTTGCCAGAGCTTCGTAATGTGTTAAAAGAAGGGCTGCAAACCGCAACCAAAATCGGTGCGGTTCGGTTCAGTGGTTCGAACCACTTAGAAAAAACTTGTACCGGTACAAGAACCGGTTCATGAGTATCTCCGATTTTGCTGTGTTTGGTAGAAATCGATAAAGCGGTTATCGAGATAAAAAAGTGGGCGGTGTCACGCCCATATTCCAGGAGTCCATAAAAATATTATGTTAAGAGATTGTTGTGAGTACAAACTTAAGTAACAATTGAGTAAGTTACCCGTTTCTAAATTTCGAAATATCTAAGTTTTCATATTTCTGAAATTTACCGTTACATGAAAAGTGGGCGTAATTTTAGCCCGATTTCAAATATTTCGACACCTTACTTTTTTGTGTCATGCACAATAATCGTGCTGAGTTTGGTAGAAATTGATAAAACGGTTACCGAGATACACATATGTAATCATAGGTGGGAGGTGCTACGCCCACTTTATAAAAGTTTGTTATAGTCGTAGTTCTGACAAACATAAATTTTGAGTTAACTAGCCTTCAGTAGTTACCGATTTATCACAGATTTTGTATTTCTGTAAATTACCATTATATGGAAAGTGGGCGTGTTTATTGTCCGATTTCAAAAATTTTCGACCTTTTTCTACGTTGGACCAAGATTAACACTTGTGCCAAGTTTGATGGAAATTGGTAAATCGGCTACTGAGATATATATATGAATCCATAAATGGGCGTGGCTACGCCCCCTTTTCAAAAATTTATAATATTCTTATTACTCGTTAATATATCATTGCAAATATCAATTTTGAGTCAATAAGCTTCAGTAGTTACTAAAATATCGCAGTTTTTGTATTTCTGCAAATTACCGTTATATGGGAGGCAAACGTGGTTATTGTCCGATTTCGTCCATTTTCAATACCACCCGTTCTTGTCCCAATACAAGTATACATACCAAGTTTAGTTGAGATATCTCAATTTTTACACGAGTTATCGTGCGGACGGACGGACAGACAGATATGGCTTAATCGATTTCTCTTTTAATTCTGAGCATTTTGGTATAAATATGTCTATATCTGTCTGGATTCCTTTAGTCTGTTACAAACAACCTTTATGTGAATAAAGTGATATGTAATACCATTGTGCATAAGTACGCTCGGGTTTAATAAAAGGCTTGTTTATTGAGAACAAATTCAAATATCCATGTATACGAGAATAATCCGGCGTTTTTTTTTGATGTTATACTATGATTTTAGAAAATTTAATATTTTTTAAGGTAAACAACATTGGGCGCGTTCATAACACGAAGCTGTTTAGGTCAACTACTACGAAACTGTTGGCAACTGTTGAACTCAACAATTACATCTTAGAAACGGCTTGGTGAATATGTTGCCAAATAAACAGCTTATAAATATAAACAAACAAAATGAAATTTCCAATTCAACGCTGAGCTGCCAGCGTTTTGAAATCTCGTTTAAAGTTATAATGAATTAAATAGTTTATAATTATAAAGAAAACATCATAATAAACATGTAGATAGTCAACGTATTATTATTATATTTTAGTTACTTTATCACATCAACAATATAAAATTAAAAAAATTAATTAAGCGCCGTTAGTCTCTTCGATCAGCTGTTTAGGCTGAGCCAACACGTTGAGTTCATGTAGCGTAAAAATTTTGCGCTGGAAAAAATGGCGGAAAGTAGCCAACTGTTGAGCGGAGCGGAACTACTCAACTGTGCCTTTCTAAGACAAACAGCCAACGGTTACCCAACAGCTACGACTTATGAACGCGCCCATTGACGTACACAAATTTCGCCAAAATTGAATATAAAATTTTTGAAAATCATAGTGTGGCATTCAAAAAAAAACTCCGTCTAATGGTCGTTTTCGAATACCTTAAGGGTAGGGCTGCCAGACGTCCCGGTTTTCCGGGACATGTCCCGGTTTTAGGCCATTTTTCCCGGTGTCCCGGTCCAACCCTAAAATGTCCTGGTTTTTAAATCTAATCGATTGTAAGGAGCCATGAAATCTACCAACTATTTGGTTTGCTTATAATGCGCCGCTCCAACTAGTCTGAATAAAAGTACCAACTACCGACTTCAATTGTAAAACTCTAGCATCGCTAGATAGTTGCACATTGCATAGTATACATATATCGATTATCGATGTAAAGTGTTCTTCCTAATTAGCTACAGCTGTTTTTGTTTTGCGCTAAGTATTAGGTTCTTCGAGTTGAGTGTTTCTGATTTCATTGTAAGTTTTCTCACAAAATTTATAAAATAGATATGTTTATAATACATTAAACCACTTTTAGAAAATGCCAAAAAGGAAATGTAAATTCCTTCTCTCATACACAGAGGAATGGTCTTTTATGAAACGTGGGA
>JAPVRG010017267.1:0-10447 GCA_029783565.1 Rhagoletis cerasi
TATTTTAGTCTATATGTCAGATGCCACGCCCCCTATATAACGGGATTAACATTTCTGGATTAGAGGAAGTTATATTCTCTAAATCGGTGTTTGTTTCATTGAAATCGAGCGAACGATGCCCTCAAAAAAGGGATTTCAAAATTTTCTTGTGGCGTATTTATATATATATATATATATATATAAATAAATATGTATATCCCATTATGATTAAATAAATAAATAAAATATTTTTATAAACTCACCCTGCCTTAATTATCTTTGAATATAATAGGTAATAAAACTAAAAATTCAAAACCCCCCGTGGTAAAATCGCTTTCACTAGTATTCGCCCATCGCCTTTTTTCATTATCCTTTGATGGATATCTTGCCACTTCAACCACTTCTCCACTAACATACTCATCTATGTACTTGATTTCACTTGTGTTCTTCATTTCCAAAGGCATATGCGGGTAGCATGCGAATGTGATGCTTTCGACTTATGTTTTTTGGTGTTGTTCGGATATTTTTTTTTTTCATTTTTGTATTCATGCAGCGTGCGGAATGTCCAGTCTGAAAGACAGAGGAGCTACTATCCGCAAGAGGATAATCAGCTTGACAGTGAGTTACTTTCATCACTGGCGGAAAGCTAGCAGTCTGTCGCTTGCGGCGTGTGGTAAGCGGTAATTGGATGAAGATCATATGTAATAGGAAATGGGTGGATATAAGTGAATGTGTGTCCATGTGTTTGTGTCATGCTTCATGACTTAATCTCCGCCACTGAATGGATATTATGCTGTTTGTTATTGTGTGGTTAATTAATCACAATCTGATACTTGGAGGCAAAGGAAAACAACAGAATTGGATAGCCAATACAAATGATGGTTTCCGGGACAAAACGAAATGTACATGTATGTATGTATTATATGACCACTATGAATCGTATGTATATACAAGAAAGCAAAAACCAATCGACAGAATGGAAAGCAAATAGTAAATATTTAGGTAGTAGAGCAAGTATGAATTCATTCATTTGCAATTAGATACATGTTCTAACATCAAATAAGCACACAGTAAGCACTTTGTTGTGTAGTGATTATACTAATTCTTTTACATACGCCCAACAAAAACTCGAATTGAATGGATGGTTATTAATCACCATAAGCACATAAAGTAGTAAAGCAAGTGGAAATATTTGCACTCAAATACTGAAATGGGTTTGTTTACCAATTTTTAACTGGTAACAAAATACTTTTAACTGGCAAATAAAGTTCCTGTTTCAGTTTTTGATTATAAAATTTTTTAGTGTTTAGTGTTCACAAGCGAACACCGAAAACGAAAACTTTGATGCACATCCTTTTTAAGAGTTTTGAATCCATCAGGACGAACTGTGAACGAAATCGAGCCCCGAGCCGCCAGCCGCAGACGACGGCGATAATATCCCACCTTCCCACAATCGCTGGGTACGAGAAGCAATTTTTATTTGCAGTTGATAAGGTACATACATCAACGCATGCTTAACGACTGAAATTTAAGTAGGCTCTGCCCAAACCACAAAAGTAGTGACTCTGCTATATGCGCTAACCACCCCGGGATCAGAGTCTTAATCATCGTATGCATACATATAACGCTTTATAAAGCGCATTTTGTGAACGTTTAAGGCCTGCTGTCAACGAACTAATTAGTGGGGCTGTAGACCCAGTAAATCTCCCATAGACGAAGTATTCGCCGTGCGCCAAATTTTGGGAAGAATTTCGCGGGAGGAGTATCGGCACTCACCATTTCGAAGCCGACCTTTTTCTATAGCGCGAATAGGAGTTGCTTGTACGCCTCAGTGTCTGAATTTGTTATACCCGATAAACTAATACAGTTGGGTAAAATAAAACCGTTCCAAGCCGTTTGATACAGGGTGACTCCCTTTCACGTGATTTCTTTAGTCTGATATTGGAGAAGGAAAACTAGTTTGTACCGTGCAACGTGCAAGGACTTTTGCAAGACTTCGAGGATCTCCCTAATATTTGATAAGAGCGTATGATTACTTGCGTATGCCGATGACATCGACATCATTGAACTCAACAACCGCTCCGTCAAGGCTACCTTTTCATAGTTGGATAAGGAAGTAATGTAAATATTTCTGGTGGTAAATAAGGTCCAGACAAAGTTTATACTGTCATCAAGTAAACAGTCAGCGCATAAGGGCCTCGCCATTCACGTCACTATTGACTGTTATAATTTCGAAATCCAACACGTAAGCACTATTTTGGACCGAGTAAGAACTGAAAAATAATCTGTGATATTATCAATGATGTAGGCATAGAAACTTCATCGAAAGCGCTACGATTAATTCGCTGAGATTGTTCAAAAAGCACACTGTGCGCCGAATTTCATCAGCATGCACATTCGATTAAAATGGCCGAACAGGGTAGGTAATTGTGAACAAATAGACCTTTTCTTCTTTTACTTTTTTTTTGAAAATAAATGTACTTATGTATTAAAATTTCTCGCTTGATTTTCGCGTTATTTAGAGTAAAATTTACGGTAATTATATTTTTCTCCATATTTTTTTGTGACCTACTCAGAGCCCGGTGACAAATGAACAACTGTTTTTTTGTCACTACACCTTTTCCAACAGTATTTCAGAAAAAAACAAATGTATTTCAGAAAAGGGCAAATGCATTTCAGAAAAACACAATTGTATTTCAGAAGGTTCAAATGTATTTCAGAAAAGAGCAAATGTATTTCAGAAAAGCACAAATGTATTTCAGAAAAACACAAATGTTTTTCAGAAAAATATTTTTAGAATATTGTAACCTAGGTAAACTTTTGCAATGTATGTATTTCATTTCCTCCTCCTTTTCGTTGGCTTTGTACTCTGCCTGATCGCACCCAAGTGTACGCTGTTTTGTATTTAATACCGAAGGACAATACTAAGCTGCTCAAATCTTCGCCTTTGTTGGCGGCCTCAACAATGCGTTCTCTACTTCATTGTATACCGAATACTGTTTGCGTTCTCCCGGAGAAGATTCTAAAATTAGTCCAGTTAAAATATTACCCCTGGTTTCGCTGAAATCGGCGTTTCAATTGTTGGTCGCGAAACCCACTTCTGTTTTTGTCCCGTGCGAATGCCTTGGTTTTTTGAAATTATCTTGGAAACCCAAAATCATTTTTAGCACCAATTATAGGGCTAAAAATAGAACGAGTTAGAACATTATATGCCTCAAATTCTCCTATTTTAAGAACTTTGAAAGAATATAATATTATCTTGAATTCCTCTGAACTAGATTTCTGTTTACCAAAAGCTCAATTTAAATTAATAATAATGAATTAGTTAAGTAATTTCAATCCTTTTATTAAGTTTATCATAATAATCTGTACGAAAATTTATTTTCTAGATTATAAATATAGATACTAAATAAATAAATAAATAATTAAGAGCTTTAAGCTATTGTCAAAATAAAAGAACGTTTTAGATAATTGTGTTTTTTCAGTTTGAATATGTAAGACGGTCACGTTTGAAATTATGGAAATGCACATATATACACTCGGAGGTTTGCCATTGCAAAAGTTTACCCAGGTTACAATATTCTAAAAATATTTTTTGAAATACATTTGCCCTTTTCTGAATACTTTTGAGCTTTTCTAAAACGCATTTGAGCTTTTCTGAAATACAACTGTGTTTTTCTGAAATAAATTTGAGCTTTTCTGAAATACGTTTGGGTTTTTCTGAAATACCATAGCAAAAGTTGTAGTTATGTATGGGAGACAGCTTACTGAATACCAAATATGTAGCCTCAAAATCGATGTTCACTATGAAAAGTCTTTATAAGTGACTACACTCTGCTTATTGAATACCGGCATTAATGTCGCCTATTAATACACATACTTTTTGGCATATTTTTATTTTTTTTTTGGAAGCAAGGATGGCTTTTATGCCTGCCACAAAAAGAGTTATCCTTTCCCAATTTGCGCGGATTCCGCACTTTTTCAATTACTCACACCACTTATCCTGGGA
This sequence comes from Rhagoletis cerasi, assembly GCA_029783565.1. NCBI lineage: Eukaryota > Metazoa > Arthropoda > Insecta > Diptera > Tephritidae > Rhagoletis > Rhagoletis cerasi. The sequence continues at coordinate 3,989 of JAPVRG010017267.1, forward strand.
GCAAGCAAATAATATGGCCAATCGATGACCTTTTCCAACTTTATGAATATAAAAAATTCAGATATGCGGCGAACGTGGCGTCAACGGCGTCACTGCGTTCAATTCAGTCAGAAACGCCGACTGCATACATAATTATCCGAATGCTTTTGGTTACAGGCTCCATAACTTCGAACAGATATACTCGCACATCTTTTGCTGCGTTCAGTGGCAAATGTCGTAAAAGGTGTACGGTAAAATGCCTCACCACTAAAAGGACCTTATTTGAATTTCAGTTGCGTTCGAAAGCCGAGCAAAAATCGTAGTGTTTGCAATTTTGCTTTTTAGTTCAACAGCAGAATATTGTTTTTCTTTTTTTTGTATTTCACTTTCGTATTTCGATGCCCATTAAAAATACAAAAGCAGAAGAAAAAAAATATAAAAAAATTGGGTGAAGTGTACGTTTCCGTCATATACATACCATTCCACTCCTCGACTTAAGATCGCTGGCGTTCAACAAAAAATAAAGTTACAAAGAAAACGGACGTCGCCCGTTTTGACTTTCAATAAAAATGGAAATTAAAATTCTTCGAATAGCATAGCTGAAATTTGGGAACTATTTCGTATTTTTCCCGGCATATGCGCTTGTGCGGCCGCTGTGGTGTAGTGGTAAGCTGTGCGCGCTTCCACTCCGCAGGCCTGGGTTAAAGCCCTGGTCAGAGCAACATCGCAAAAAATTTAGAAAAAAGGTTTTTTCTTAACAGCGGTCGCCCCTCCGCAGGCAATTTCAAACCTCCGAGGGTACTTCTGCATTAAAAAGCTTCTCATAAAAATACAATCGCCGTTCGGAGTCGGCAGAAAACTGTAAGTCCCTCCCCTTTGTGTGACAACATCAAGGCGCACGCCACAAATCGGAGGAGAAGCTCGGCCAAACACTAACATATGTGTAAGCGCCAATCTATTATTACTATTATTATATGCGCTCGTGGAGCGGCGAAGACTTGAGCACCCGTCTGATGTATGCTTTCATACGGTTATTTACTTTGTTGCTGTGTAATTACACTTTTATAGCCAGTAACGTTTGGAAAATGCAAATTTGTATCTGCTGTCATAGCCAACCTTGCCATTTACCCGCCTACACCACGAGCTCTGTAAGTTACGGAATTTGCCTAGGTGTATATATACGAGTACATAGAAAAGAGTCTATCAATTTCTTATGTACTTAGATATATTTGTTTTTGCTTTTTCATTTTACTTAACTAACTGTCTGCCAAAACTTTGCATTATCTACCAATTTAACGTCATATCTGTTTTTTGGAAAATTTCGCATAATCACATACCGAGACCGTATATTGCGATATAAATAAATGGAAAGAGTTCATCAAACAGCCACATCTACGGGGAGCAAAAGCCATAGAAGCTAGTCCTTGATACAAGGCGGAAGAGTGGGCTGATAGTTGGACAGACGTCGGTAGCCAGAAGGCTAATTTACTTGTACTTGTATCTGTATGTAGGAGAAGGAGTTATTCTTCTGTCTGTTTGGATGTGAGCACTACTTAAATTGCTAAACCAAATGTTGATTTTTTAGTTGCAAGAAGGAAGAGGTACTTTATTTTACTGCAGCGTAATCGTAAAGCTACACAGCAACATGGTACGGATTTTATGAATAGTTTTAATTGTTGTGAAATTGTACTAAAGATAAGCAAAATTAGGTGTTGGAGATTAGAAATTTGTATATGTATACACATTCATAGATATATGTACATTAGTACGAGTAGTGCAGTGCAATAAAACCATAGGAAATAACGCCATATTGCTTTATTTCACTTCTCAGTAAGAAATAAGGCCATATTTTTGCGTATGGTATTATTTACCACTGAGGTGTAGTGGTAAGTAGTGCGCGCTTCCACTCCGCATGCCTGGGTTCAAGCCCTGGTCAAAGCAACATCGCGAAAAAATCTAGAAAAAAGTCTTTTTCTTAACAGCGGTCGCCCCTCGGCAGGCAATGGCAAACCTCCGAGTGTATTTCTGCCATGAAAAAGCTTCTCATAAAAATACAATCGCCGTTCGGAGTCGGCGTAAAACTGTAGGTCCCTCCCCTTTGTGTAACAACATCAAGGCGCACGCCACAAATCGGAGGAGAAGCTCGGCCAAACACTAACATATGTGTAAGCGCCAATCTATTATTATTATTATTATTATTATTATTATTATTATTATTATTATTATTATTATTATTATTATTATTATTTACCACTGTGAAAGTGAATTAAAGCCATTATGGTGTTATTGCACCTTCGATAATTTTTTGTGTAATGTTTATCAGTGCCGTGACAAAGCCCCAAGTGGCATAATCACAATTTAAAAATTTGGGGCTATCACTCCTTATGATATGGAATAAACCCACATTTTTATACCTTTCATGAGCATGAAATGGTATTATAACTTTGGTCCGATGGTTGTAAGTACCAGAATAAGAAGAGATAAACCCATCAAAATGTATACTTAAATGATCAGAAGGTCGAGCTGAATCGATTTAGCCATGTCCGTCTGTCCGTCTGTTTGCATACAATCTAGTCTCTCAGTTTTTGAGATATCCAAATGAAACTTAGTGAGCAAGTGTATTTTTGTAATGTATTAATCATTTGTCGGAACCGGTAAAATCGGACCACTATAACATATAGCTCCCATACAACTGATTGTTCAGATATGAGACTTTTCGTTATAACTCCTCCATTTATGCAGCTAGGAACTTGAAATTTTGCACTGTTTTCACTTATTATCAATAGAATACTTACGGTGGAAATGGCAAAGATCGGATCACTATAACATATAGCTCCCGTACAATTGATTGTTCAGATATGAAATTTTTCGTTATAACTCCTCCATTTATGCAGCTAGGAATTTGAAATTTGGCACTGTTTTCACTAATTGTCAATAGAATACTTATAGTGAAAATGGCAAAGATCGGATCACTATAACATATAGCTCCCACACAAGTGATTGTTCAGATATGAGATTTTTCGTTATAACTCCTCGATTTATGCAGCTAGGAACTTGAAATTTTACACTGTTTTCACTAATTAACAATAGAATACTTATAGTAAAAATGGCAAAGATCGGATCACTATAACATATAGCTCCCATACAAGTGATTGTTCAGATATGAGATTTTTCGTTATAACTCCTCGATTTATGCAGCTAGGAACTTGAAATTTTACACTGTTTTCACTAATTGTCAATAGAATACTTATAGTGAAAATGGAAAAGATCGGCTCACTATAACATATAGCTCCCATACAAGTGATTTTTCAGATATGAGATTTTTCGTTATAACTCCTCCATTTATGCAGCTAGGAATATGAAATTTCGCATTTATTCCCCATATTATCAACGGAGATCTTACAGTGAAAATGATAAAGATCGGGTCACTATAACCTATAGCTCCCATTCAACTGATTGTTCAGATATAAACCCGAACAGTTTCGTGAGCTACTTACTAATAAATCATACAAGGTCTACTGAGAAAATCATCAAGATAGGTGATCTATAATGAATGTTCAGATATAAGTTTTTGCGGTATTACTCCGCCATCTGTGTACATCAATTTAGTGTAAGTAATGTGTACCTCCTAAAGAATGTTCAGATATAAGTTTTTGCGATATTACTCCGCCATCTGTGTACATCAATTTAGTATAAGTAATGTGTAGCTCCTAAAGAATGAAGGTCGAAGTTAAGTTTTTTTATGTTCATGAAAGGTATGAAGCCTTCGGCTGTTTTTACTTGGGGTTATGTCACAATAAAGAGATTGGCATATTCCCGACTGTTGATTGTGTGAAATATATTTTATTTTCATCAGTACTTTTCTTTTAATCAAACTATGTTGAAATAAAAGTGAAAACAAAAAAAATATTTTGACAGCCATTAATTCTAATACGAATTTTTCTCGTTGGCACGATAAGGGACTTTAAGTGCGATCTTTTTCCGCCGAGGGAGGACCTAACTGCTAGATTGCCTACTTAGTCCAAAAGAGCAATTGTTGTGTTACTGTTTCTCAGATGGAAGGAGATACTTCGTTTTATCTTCGTTCATATGCTTTGCTCCTCCGTCTAATTCCGAGAAGGCGGAACAGACGTCGCAGTATTGAGTCCGATCATGTCGGTGTCATCGGCTTTGCTGATAGCTGGGTGAGTGTGTCGATCTTCCTTCCGCGGATCTTTTCCAAGATTTGGCATATTGTAAATATCTGGTCAATGGTGGATGAGCAGGCTTATCGGCGGTGGACTTTCGCCTTTCTCTCAGTACGCTCCATAAAATCTTGTGGGCCTATATGGTAGGATCGTCGTTCTTTCTGACTGTACAGAGCATACTTAAAATTCAATCGGGTGCGTGCTATTGCCAGACCATATTTTTTTTTTATAGAAATAGGTCCATTCACCCCACTTGTTCCTTGCCGCCATATTGTTTAGTTAGTACCTTATTGGTTCCTGAAACATAATTATTCAGCCGTGCTGTTGCTATTCGAATCTTGTCATGATCAAGGTACGGATAATCAATTCCGTCAGCATCTATCTACGGCTATCAGTGGTGGATCCACAGAGGGAGGGGGGGTTAACACCCGAAAACCTCCAAACCCACACACACCCGCGGAAGCACTCTTAATCAAAACTTAAGAGCTCTTAAAAGTGATGTAATCGTTCTCCTCTTCCATCGGAGTGACTATATTCAATTAAGTAATATTCGTACATCCGAGTTCGTTCACCCTGGGTAACCTATGTGCGATATGCAGTAACCAACCCGTATGAATCAATGAAAATCAATGTCAAGTTTAGATCCAAGCTCACCACGAAATTCATCGTTAAAAAAGCTACAATTTTTGTTTTTTTTCATTTTTTGATTCAGAATCACTCATCCGAGAAAATCGTCCGTCCCGAAACTTTTGGCGGACCCTTTATGGTGGATAAAAAGACAATAAATTATTGTTGTTGTTGGTGTTGTCAACAAAATTTATTTGAATTTTATACAGAGCCATTTTGAATTGTGAATTTTTATTTTTCCGATTTTAGAACTCCGGTTCGTTTCTGAGTTTAAGGATCCACTGAAGTCTGAAGCGTCTATCCACCATGTGGCGGCTTTGAGGAGTTGCCTTGTTTGGGACAAGCGTTTCGGTATGTAAACATATCTTCAACCATTACCCTAGTTTCTGGTTGTGTGCTGGGATTGGTACCACTTTATTTTGATGGCGACCCCGGCAAACGATGGAAAGACTTATACTAAATAACAACTAAAACTATTATTTTAGCTTTGAAAGTCGCGAAGCTTAAACGAAAGTGGAGTTATACCAGAGGTGCTAAGCGTATTTATTTTGGAAAGTACAGTGATTATTTTTGACTTCCTATAATTAAATTTCTTAATAGTTAAATAAGTATTCAAATGTATTGACTTTACAAAACTCTTATTGATTTTTATTTATTTTTAATAAGAAATTAATAAATGTGCATATGTTGTTCACCTTTTTTCTAAGTATATGGCCGAGCTTCTCCTGCAATTTGTGGTGTTCTTATTACCCGAATCTATTCCGAGGTCATTCCTCTTGATACGTCGCGAATCGCCCAATGCATCTAGTCGTACAGCGCATCTTTATGCGATCGTGATGCCAACGATAACTTTGTTGATCTCCATTCCATTTGTTGCATAAACCAGATTGCGGCTGTATTCCATTACTCGCCCTTGTCAATCTTCCAAACAATATTTGTCCTATAAACTTTACTAGGATATTGTCCTTCTCATTGAATTTTTTATGGCTTCTGGTTAATATTATGAAACGCTGAAGCTTACCTCGATAAACCGATTCCCGTGGACTTACTTTTTGGTAGCTATATTATTCTTTATCCAGCCATGCTGGCTTTCATTGTGGTGGTTGTCGTAGGGATGGCTCAAAAATGGGCGGGAAGGAGAGGTAAATTTACTCAGTGGTAAAATTTACTACGCGCCAGATTTTCAAAAAGGATGTTAAGTGAGCTTGAATGGAGCTCCAATTCTGACGACTCAGATGTGACGCAGTCTCCTGGCGTCTTCTTAATAATAATAACACTCTCCAACAAATGAAGACTTTTTGAATGGAACAGAATAGCGACCCCATAATTCTGAAAGGGTATGTTGAGTAGATCATTTTTGTAGAACAAACTTATGGTCCAGCACGTCTGAGTTTTTTTTTACAGTGGGTCAAAGTTTTCATTTTTTGGTCGAAGGGAGCATTATACTATATGAAAAAAATGTTGTAAGTTAATGTCTGAGAGAATTCTTATGGTCAGAGTTGTATTGTGGAATTGTATGAGCATTATTTCTGTGGAAGATCTTAACCCTCCAACTGGTTTCTTTATGGGTCAATTTGACCCTTTTTTCGAGAAAATCAAAAAATATCCTTTAGAAAAGGACATTTAAGGATTAAAATATTCTACGAAAATGTTTGGCGGAAAATTT